>SNVD02006216.1:0-207500 GCA_013180625.2 Boswellia sacra
TTGTGATGAAAACTCCATTGCAAGCACACTAACTACCAAGAATTAGAACAGAGTAATTGAAGGGAAATAATCTTCCAAAAATGATATATCCATCTTAAATTTAGCATTTATAGAATAAGTAAAAGTTATATATATATCATGATGTAATATTTATAAGATTTTATACAAAGTACTTTATCTCCTATCTTTGAGTTTAGTGATATTCTATATCTCATTGTATATCACACCACACTCTATTCTATCGGATAATTAATTATATTATGTGTTCGATTATAGTATCTCTAGATTCTCAACATTTGATTGAAGAACTTGGTAATGCAGTCCCATGGCTTATTATTATCCTATCCAATGCGTTAAATGCGCCATATTGCTTTATATGCAAGGGACATGTATGGAAGCTATTGCCTTTTAAATTAAATAGAGTGTATCCGAGTAGATAATTGTTTGAAGGTATATATATAGCTGGATTGAAGCATGTGAAGGCTCATCTTTCTAATTAAAAAAATTGTTATCTCAAAAATTAATTAAAAAAAAAAACTTGGTTAATTCTCTTTGAGGAGCTGACAGAGTTGAATTAACGAAAATAGCTCAAAATTTTAAACTAGGATTTGTTGAAATTTGACTAAAACACCCCAGGACTTTAAGAATAATATATATATATATATATATATATATATATATATATATTCAATGATTTATATATACATATTCACTTAAATCATCTTATAATATTAATTTGTTTGTTTGAGGCTTTTGGGCTTTGTTATTTCCTTTTGAACTTGTGAGTCCTAGATACTCTTCTTGGGATATGCCCCTCGTATTTTGTACTTTCTTTTTTCTTTTTTTGTCAATAGTAATTTTTTCAAAAAAAATCTTATAATATCAATGCATCAATTTATATATAAAAATTTATACAAAGTTAATAAATTAATCTAACATATTATCCAATCTTTAATTCATTAGAGGAAGCATTCATGTCCTTTAATTTGAAAAAATAATTTCATTATCTAGTGATGAATATTTTACAAAGTGTAAGAGCCATACTCTATCGTTGAGTTTTATATGAATTTTTTCATTTAAATACCTTAACACTATCATGTCATTTCATACCAGTCCTATATTTAGGTTTGTCTTCTTAATGTTTCATAATAATTTGGTGTATAAAGTATATTCTAGAAAACTTTTTTTTTTTCAATATTAATTGTTCTATTTTTCAGTTTCCTTTCTAAACCATATGTTTAATTGTTCCCGTGAACATAAGACTCAATAATTTGACTCTTGAGCAAACTAGAAACCGCGTTTACATCTCACATCAAACCTAATAAAATATCTTCTTTCAACTTGTCTTCATGTACACAAAATTCAACTTTCTCATTTAACGTCTTGCAATGAGGGTTTGTTGTGCTGGATCAATAGGCAATCAAAATACTGGGCTTTTTTTTTCCCATCCCCTTTCAAGAAACAAATACATTATTTCTTTATAAAATAGTACTCAATTTTATATCTTACAATTCCTCCAAGATGAATATGCACGAATCAATTTTTTTGAGAAAAATATTGAGAGAGAATTGGATTTGGTTAGATAATATATGGCCGGTAAATAATAAGAATTGATTTTTTAACAAGGTACGAAATGGATCGTCAAATATTTAATATGATTCTATAAGTCTAATTTTGTTTATAACCAATTGAAAGGATCTTTTAATTCATCTGTTAGAAATTAAAATCGTAATTCAATTCAGATCTTTTATTAATTAAAAATCCTTTTAATTAAAGAAAATATATTAAATAAAAAGAACATAATAACTCATCGTCATATTTATCTTATAAATTATAATAATATTATATACTGTATAATATCTATAAAAATTTATAATAAATAAAAAAATTGTAAAAATGAGATATCTTAATTTTTAACATGACAGTCATGTCATCTCAAATTTTATGGAAATGATTGAATCATTATTCCCTAAATTTCATTGTGTATGAATTTATCTTTTTCTATTTTTCATAAGGGACTAATAATAATAAAATAGCGTGGAATATTGTCCAGTCAATTTTTTTAATCCATATACGGCTAATCTTGACACCAAATTATTTTTCAAGTTCTCTTCATCTTCCAGGATGGAAACCTGGCTCATCCTTTTCGTCTCACTTTCCGTTGCTGCACTCATCAACCTCCTCTTCACTCTCCTCACCAAGTCACCAACCTCCCACAAACTCCCTCCAGGTCCCACCACCTTTCCCCTCATCGGCAACTTTCTATGGCTGCTTAAATCTCCTTCTCAACTCGAGTCCATCCTCCGAAACCTGCACGCAAAATATGGCCCTGTTGTTACTCTCCATATTGGCTCCAGCCCTGCAATCTTCGTCGCCAATCGCTCTCTCGCTCATCAAGCCCTGGTCCAGAATGGTGCCATCTATGCCGACCGTCCACCATCTCTCCCCACGGACAAACTTGTCAGTAGCAATCAACACACCATCAACTCTGCCTCTTATGGCCCTACTTGGCGACTCCTGCGCCGCAACCTGACCTCAGAAATCCTCCATCCTTCCCGTGTGAAGTCCTACTCACATGCACGCAAGTGGGTTATGGAGATTCTCGTTGATAGACTCAAATCTCATTCCAACTCTGGTTGTCCTCTTCGTGTGATAGAGCATTTTCGATATGCCATGTTTTGCTTGTTAACCCTCATGTGTTTTGGCGACAAGCTTGAGCAGAAGCAAATCAAAGAGATTGAACGCGTTCAGCGTACTTGGCTTTTGGGGTTCCCACGTTTCCAGATTCTCAATTTCTGGCCGAGTCTTGGGAAGATTTTGTTTCGCAAGCGTTGGGAGGAGCTGCGTCGGATTCTTAAAGACAAAGAAAACACGTTCATCCCTCTAATAAGGGCAAGAAAGAAGATGAAGCAAGAGAAGCTTAATGTAGGTAAAGACGAAGAAGAAAAAGATCAGGAGCATGTAGTATCATATGTTGATACGTTGTTGGATTTGCAGCTCTCAGAAGAGAACGATAGAAAGCTAGAAGAAAGGGAAATAGTTGGCTTATGCTCCGAGTTTCTTGATGGGGGAACAGACACAACCACCACGTCTATGCAATGGATCATGGCAAACTTGGTGAAGTATCCAGAAATCCAAGAGAAGCTCTACAACGAGATCAAAGGAACATTAGGAGAAGCAAAACAAGAGGTGACAGAAGAAGATTTGCACAAGTTGCCATACCTAAAAGCAGTGATTTTGGAAGGTTTAAGGCGTCACCCACCTGCCCACTTTGTGCTGCCTCATGCAGTGACAGAGAACACAGTTTTGAATGGCTCTTTAGTGCCCAAGAACGGTTTTGTGAATTTCATGGTGGCGGAGATGGGTTGGGATCCTGAAGTATGGGAAGATCCCATGGCGTTCAAGCCTGAAAGGTTCTTGAGTGGCAGCAGCAGTGACAAGAGTAGTGGAGGAGAAGTGTTTGATATCGCAGGGAGTAGGGCGATCAAGATGATGCCATTTGGGGCAGGGAGAAGGATTTGTCCTGGCTACAGTTTGGCTATGCTTCACTTGGAGTATTTTGTTGCAAACTTGGTCTGGATTTTCGAGTGGAAAGCTGTGCAAGGCGATGATGTAGACTTGTCTGAGAAGTTCGAGTTTACACATGTGATGAGAACTCCCTTGCAGGCATACGTGTTACCAAGGATGAGAGCAGAATAATTGAAGGATAAAATAGCATAAAATAGCATACTTAAAATGGGTTATACTTGTATGAGAATAAGAGAAAAAAGTTGTAGGTATAAATGGTTATATTATGTAATCTATATAAGATCGTACTAAATATAATCTGTCTTTGCTTTTATTCAATCCTGTTTACTTATCTGAGAATCATTGTGAGTATAGACAAAGTTCTAAAATGATGCTTTGTCCCATGTACCATAGTCTTGAGGTTATTAACGATTAGCAAATAAAGCTATAACTTTTTAATTAGGCTAACAAGTGCAATTAATGAGATATTTTTCTTCCGCTAGGCTCTAGTTAACAAAACCAAAACATATTAATGGCGGAGCATGGATTCTTCTTATTCTACTACTACTGATTTAGCATGAAATGTGGCATAAACCTCGATGCACTCGTACAACTCCCATCATAAGCTACAAGAAAACTCTAATTGTAATCACAGAACTTCAGTTTTAATCAAAAGCATAGTACCCTATCATAAACCCCAAAAATTTTAATTAAGCTCTTTGTCACGCGTCCATTCTCAAATCCCTATAATCCTAAAACGTGAAAGGAATTTAATTCCATTGTTCATAAATAATCATTAACAATTTAAAATACACTTAGTTGAAACCCAGAGCAAAACGCTAGACTTAATTCAAGGATGTACTACGGATGACCCGTATCTCCAAAAAAGCATCCAACCTAACCCGTAAACTAAATTTTAATTCGATTTAGTCGTAATTTTTCAAATTGCTGATTAACGATTTCCGCTCGGCGTTTTTCGCCAACCCGATCCCAAGGGTTCCTCACATATGGGCTTGTTTTAGTGATACCTCATGTCATTTGTAAAACATCAACGATGAGCAAAACTTTGAGGTGTCCCCTAACGAGTTGGGAATTGTCATCTCCCTCACCTAAGGCAACTTTCAAGGGTAAGGATTATTTTTGACATATCATCAGCCAAAAAAAGTTAACGGTCAAAACCGATAGAAATATATCAAGGGCTAAATAGTACAATTGACATTTTTGAGATCATAATCTGGGTTGCTCTTAGCCCAAGCCTCGGGAAATATAGGTAATATTTTCCCACATGACATAACCACACCGATAAGTGCACTTAGTGCCTACATGTGTGTGCCTGACCGTGAGAATGGTAGAGCAAATTAACCATCATTTACATACATACTAGCGGAGGCCACAAAGGGCATATATTAATCCCCAGACTCCAGTTGGGTGCAACCGAATATACATTGTAGAAAGTCACAGATTCAATTGCCAAGTACGGTCCAATGTAAAACAGTATCAGGCTTCATTAGCTATAGATACAAACCCAAAAGAATTTGACAATAGCCAGGACTTCCCACAGGGTAAATGCATGACTCGAACTTCATCACCGGATAAACCTCAAGGCGTTGTATAAACCTGATTTGGAAAAATAAGAATAAGAGTTTCTCATTGTACTCACGAAAACAAGACTTCGTCGAGGATAATATTGATGGAAAAATCATTTTTTTAGTTTCTAAGGAGTTAAAAAACTCAACCTGGATCACTAAAATGATGAGGTGCCTGCAGATGAGTATCCGGCAGCTCTCATCTCCTTGAGAGTTGAAGCCAACCAATCCAAGCCTTCATAAAGTCCATCTCCTCTAAGTGCACAAGTTCCTTGTATATGCCATTTCCTGTTCTTGAGATCATAAAGACCTAATCCTTCGCAAACTTCCATTGGGGTCATTGCACCTTTCTGAACATTAAACAATGCATAAATAAATGTTATATTGTATAAACAGATTTATCTGTTGTTTGCAAAAGGTGAAAGAGAATTTGTTAATGCATTTACTCTGTCTACAGAAGCCCTATATGTACCTATAAACATTCTTAGTTAACCCCTCTATGCTCCTATAAGAACTACTGACTACTGAGTATTCTTCAGTTTATTTTGAGCAGCGGCTTATAAAGCAAATAAAAGGAGCAAAGCTCTAGAAAGGTGGAACCAAGTTGTGTTGTTATTTAAAATATCAGATGGCATTGTGCCAAAGGAAATATATTCATATATTTTTCATAATGCTTTTTCCCCTTAAGTGATCCTCATTGACATATAATCACCATTCCCATTATTAGGCAAATCTCAATCTTGTCAAAATGCACTTTCAGATCTGATAAATCAATAATCAAACAATCTAACTCTTTGAATTCCTCAAGTTGAGAAACATAATGGTTGTTTATGTGCTCTTACTACAAAATGATCCCTGACCTGGGGAACAAAGAATCAAGAATGCCAAGACGATGTTAGTTTATGAGGACCAAAAAAAAAAAAAAAAAAAAAGAATCACATCAAGCCTTGTAAGCAATAGAAAAATAAAATGATGGAAATGACATCGATATTGCCACTGCTGCCTCCACAGTGTCATCTCCCACTATGACACCACTGCCACCATCTAACTATCACTTTCACCAGTATTGCAGCCACTTCTGGCTCTACAACCATCACCGTCTGGTAGAACGCCATCACTACTTTCATAGAACCAAACCAACTTCGCTTCCACCATGGGCCAGGTAAGACGGGCCAGGTAAGACGCCACCAATATCAACACCTACCACAAGAACCTATAGACACCCTCCACTAACCAGCAAGAGTTTCGTAGATGTGCAATTCAAGAAACAATAACCTATCATGATCTATGTCACATATGAAACAATTACCCAAGAATATGAAACTAAAGAGAAGAAAAGTAAATGCCTCTGGTTTCACCAGAGAAATCTCATTAATATCCCAAAGGTTCCTTCTCAATAGCATGAGGTCAAAAATCATATAAGACATGGGTAAAGACTGGCTTTAAGATTGAGTGCCTAGTTATCAGAAAGGGAATACTATAATTATTTATGCATCAAAAGCCCAATAATTTTCCAATTCTCTTATCCAACAGGCTTGTAGTTCTGTGAAATGTCAAGCTGCTGTAATAATCAATGGATGACAGTATTTAGTTAGATGGAAAATGGAATCCAGTATGCAAGCATTATTTAGTGTTGAAATATCTTTCTAGATTGTGTAGAATATTTTCTAGATTTTGTGTAATTATGTAGAATATTTTATTTTAGGAAGATTTTATTTTATTTTATTCTCTCTATAAATTAGGAACATTTGTGTCCTGTTCTGTGTATTAGAGAAAGCCTAAATATACTATTGTAACATAGCAGAAAAAAATAATAAAAACTTTCCTATTCTCTGCACGTTTCTTTATGGTATCAGAGCATGGAAAGAGCTAGGGTTTTTTATTCTGTTTTTCTGCCTCCAAAGATGTTCGAAGTCACCTCTAAAAGTTAGGCTTCTCAATTTGAGCCTCAGTCCACCCGAAAACCACCCTATTCAGATCACGACAATCAGACTCAATGGCAAAAATCTTCTTCAGTGGTCGCAGTCTATTTGTTTGTATCTCAGAGGAAGAAGGAAGATTGACTACATCACAAGCGACATAAAGAAGCCTGACACAAAGGATCCAACCTATACCACTTAGGACGCTGAAAACTCAATGGTGATGACATGGTTGGTCTACTCCATGACTGAGGATATTGGGCCAAATTATCCCTGCTATTCTACAGCAAAGGAACTATAGGATAATGTCTCACAGATATACTCTGACTTGGGGAACCAATCCCAAGTATACGAATTGACCCTTCGACTTGGAGAAATCCACCAAGGTGAAGACTCTGTGACAAAGTATTTTCATTCTCTTAAAAGAATTTGGTAGGATCTAGACTTATTCAATGACTATAAGTGGAAATCATCCGAGGACTGCAATCATTACATGAAGACGGTAGATGTTGGTCGAGTCTTCAAGTTTCTTGCAGGTTTGAATGTTGAATTTGATGAGGTTCGAAGCCGAATTATTGGATGAAATCCTCTACCTCCAATTGGAGAGGTTTTTGCAGAAGTACAACGGGAGGAGAGTCGAAGACAAGTGATGCTTGAAAAAAAGGCTGCAGGTGCAACCAGATCTGTAGAGGGTTCTGCCTTGGCCATTCCAGAGGCCTAAATTAGCCGAGAAACATCTCACCATCAGTAGGGTGGAGACAGGAGTAACCTCCGATGTGATTACTGATGAAAACCTCGTCACAAGATACATCCTACAAACTACATGGCAGAGCTTCTACTGGCAGAGGACACAAACCTAATGAGCAGAATACACCAACCGCACATGAAGCTGAGTCATCTCCTTTCAGTAAAGAGCAATTAGATCATCTTCTTAAACCTTTTAAATCCTATTCATTTCCGAATATTTCTGTCGGTTTTATGACACAATCAGGTGATAATTCTATGACACTTTCTATTTTAGGAAAAACCGGCCCTTAGATCATAGATTCAGGGGCCTCTGATCATATGACAAGTTGTTCCCAATTGTTTCACTCCTATTACTCATGTTCTGGTATTGAAAAAATTAGGATAGCCGATGATAGTTTTTCACATATTGCAGGGAAAGGAAACATTAAAATTTCAAAAAATATTACTCTAAAATCTGTCCTACATGTCCCAAAATTTATCTGCAATCTTCTTTCCGTCAGTAAACTATCAAAGGAGGCTAACTGTTCTATAATTTTCCTTCCTTCTACTTGTGTTTTTCAGAACCGGAACTCAGGGAAGATGATTAGAACTACTAGAGAGATGACTTTACCACTTTGATGAAACTGTTTTTGGTAATAAAAAGGCTTATGCTTTGAGCAGTACTAGTTCAAACTCTATCTATGATGAAATAATGCTATGGCACAGAAGATTAGGGCATCCTAGTTTTACATATCTTAAACATTTGTTTCCTAAATTGTTTCAAGGGATCAATCGTTCAAAATTTCATTGTGAGTCTTGTCATTTGGCTAAAGACCATCGTGTTTCTCTTCCAATAAAGCCCTATTTTGCTTCAAGACCATTTTACTTGTTTCATAGTGATGTTTGGGGACCATCTAAGGTTAGCATATTTTCTGGCAAAAAATGGTTTGTGACTTTTATTGATGATCACACAGGGATTTGTTGGGTTTATTTGTTGAAAAAAAAAAATCAGATGTTGAACAACGATTCAAAGCTTTTTTCCTTTATGATTGAAAATCAATTTCAAACCAAAATTGGCATTCTAAGAACAGATAATGGCACTAAATATTTTAACTAATATTTAGGGACATTTCTTACAGAAAAAGGGATTGTTCATCAATCAAATTGTCGAGATACACCACAACAAAATGGCATTACTGAAAGAAAGAACAGATACCTACTTGAGGTAGTTAGAGCTATTATGTTTTCTATGAATATACCTAAATATCTCTGGGGTAATGCCCTTTTAACTACATGTTACTTAATAAATAGAATGCTATCTCCTGTCTTCAAATTTGAAACACCATTACACGTTTTAAAGAATTGTTTTCCCACATCTCGAATAATGACAAATCTACCTTTAAAAGTGTTTGGTTGTGTTTGTTATGTGTACATACCTAATAATTTTAGATCAAAATTGGATCCAAGAACTGAAAAATGTGCTTCTTGGCTATGCTTCAAATAAAAAAGGATACAAATGCTTTAATCCGATAACGAAGAAATTTTTTGAAAGTATGGATGTACACTTTGTTGAAGATCAGCGTTTCTTTCAGGAAAAATCTCTTCAGGGGGAGAATATAGGTAAAGAAGATAATTTTTGGGAAACATTACCTATCTCTTTAGATTTCCCTGATAACAATTTTTGAAACCAATCGTTCAAAGAATTGAATCTAGTGATGGCACTTGAAATCAAAATTTGTCAAATATTACTTTATTAAAGATAGGGGGAGACGTATCTCAAACTAATCATAATCCGGAGAATGAGCTTTAGGTTTATACCAGAAAGCGATTTCACAAAGGTGCTACTGCTTTACTTGTTCCTCTGGCTGATGATCAATCTAATTTACCGAGTGAAGTTCCTATAACTCAGAGTAATCTTCCTTATGCTTCTATCCCTTCATCCTCTTTTGATTTATCAAATTTGTCTTCTTCTAATCTTGATCTTCCAATTGCATTAAGAAAAGGTACTCGAGAATGCACTAAACATCCCATTGTTAAATATCTGTCGTATGAAAAATTGTCAAATACTCATAGAGCATTTGTGTCTCGGATTTCTAACTTGTCTGTGCCAAGATCTGTTTCGTAAGTATTAAGGGACCCGAATTGGAGATTAGCTGTAATGGAAGAAACAGATGCTTTTAAGAAGAATAACACATGGAGTAGTACTGATCTTCCTCGAGACAATAAGACAGTTGGGTGTAAATGGGTCTTTACAGTGAAGTGCAAGGCCGACGGAAGTGTGGAGAGATATAAAACAAGACTTGTAGCAAAAGGATTTACCTAAACTCATGGTATTGATTACCAAGAGACTTTTGCTCCGGTTGCTAAGATCAACTCCATTAGAATTCTTCTCTCTCTGGCAATTAATTTTGAATGGCCACTCCACCAATTTGATGTCAAAAATGCGTTCTTAAATGGAGATCTTCAAGAAGAAGTTTACATGGACTTGCCTCCCGAATTTGAGGAAAGTTGTGGAAGAGACAAGGTATGCAGATTAAGAAAATCTCTATATGGTCTAAAGCAATCGCCAAGAGCCTAGTTTGAACGATTTAGAGATGTTGTAAGAAGACATGGCTTCTCACAAAGTCAAGCCGATCATACTATGTTCTTCAAGCATTCCACTGAAAGCAAGATTGCCATTCTGATAGTGTATATGGATGACATTATCATGACTGGTGACAACCTTTCTGAGATCAATAGCTTAAAAAATAAACTTGAGACTGAATTTGACATCAAGGATTTGAGAAAACTAAAGTATTTCCTCGGGACGGAGTTTGCAAGGTCTAAAGAGATATCTTTATCAACCAAAGCAAATATATCCTTGATTTACTCAAGGAAACAGGAATGATAGCTTGTAAAACTACAGAAACTCCACTTGACCTGAATATGAAACTAAAGGTAGCAGAGGCAAAAGAGGTGAAGGATCTGGAATGCTATCAAAGATTGGTTGGAAGACTAATCTATTTGGCGCACACGAGACCTGATATAGCTTTCACAGTGAGTGTTGTAAGCCAGTTCATGCACTCACCCAGACCTAAACATTTCGAAGCTATTTTCAAAATTCTAGATACCTCAAAAGGTCTCCAGGAAAAGAACTCCTGTTCAAAAAAAGAGGTCATCTTCAAATAGAACCCTACACCGATCTAGATTAGGCAAGTAATGTGAGTGATAAAAGATCTACCTCAGGTTATGGCACCTTTGAAGGAGGGAACTTAGTCATCTGGAGAAGCAAAAAACAAAGTGTAGTGGCAAGGAGTAATGTAGAAGCAGAATTTCGCTCCGTAGCACATGGACCAAAAGACTTCTAGAATAATTTAAGGTTCCCATACCTACACCTATTAAAGTATATTGTGATAAAAAGGCTGCAATCTCCATAGCTCACAATCCTGTTTTACATGAGAAAACAAAACATGTAGAAGTGGACAAACATTTCATCAAGGAGAAGATTGGCAGTGGTGTAATATACATATCCTACATTCCTACTGCCAGCCAAGTAGCAGACATACTCACCAAAGGACTTCCTAAGGTGCAGTATGAGAACCTAGTGAGCACGGTAACCATAAGTGATATTTTCATGCCAGCTTGAGGGAGAGTGTTGAAATATCTTTCTAGATTGTGTGTAATTATGGAGAATATTTTATTTTAGGAAGATTTTATTTTATTTTATTCTCTCTATAAATTAGGAACATTTGTTTCCTGTTCTGTGTATTAAAGAAAGCCTATATATACTATTGTAACATAGCGGAAAAATAATGAAAACTTTCCTATTCTATGCACATTTCTTTATTTAGGTTGACATCTGTGATTCTAAAGATATCTGTGAATATATTTCGCGCAATATAAAGACCTATGGTAAGCATGCCAGGAAGCAAAAGCCTTTATAATTAATCAAGTGATGACAGGCTTAATGTCCTTTACACTAATAAAAACTCTTCCACCAACTTCAAGTTAATTATTCAATCTCAAGTTACCTGATACTACTTTGGTTCCAAATAACTTTCAGGTTCAGCACAAACTTCCATATACACATCCGAGGGAGAGAAAAAAGATTAATCAAGTAGTCAAGGCCTGACTGCTCTTAACAATCAATTAAAGGAAGATGGAATTTCATAATATCACTATAAAAGGTACATTATGAAAGCAGTATAATCCGTTCAAAGTACTTGTAGTCAATATCTTTTCACACAAGGTAACTCTATTTCCAATATCATACTTGTAGATCCTATCAAAAGTTCTCAAGATCTTGGATGGTATTGTACCGAACAGAAGGCAATATTAGTAAGATCCAAGGGGCTAGAATTTTTTATACCATGATTATTGTCCCAACCATACCTCAACACTTACAAAGCTAGAGACCAAGGGTGCATCCACTGATTTTGGATATAAAAAAATATTATTAACAAAAAGGCAATCCTGCAAGCTGCTCTAATAATTACACTTGCAGCAGCTGATGCTCCCAAATATTTAAGTGACACCAAGAAAGATTCTTAATGGAACATGCTCTAATGGAATTACAAACAGCCTAAAATATGAAGACATGTAAAAAAAGGGCTCAAATGTCATGAACTATTTTATCAAATGTTCTGTCATACCTGCACTCTGCATGGCACAATTTTCATCATGGTTGGTGGCACAAGGCAGCACAAATACCGGTGATATATATAGCTATATATAGTTTAATGTTCATCTCTGTCCTAACTGCTGTATGATGTGCAGAAACAATTAAATAAAAAGCACTGATCATTTGTACTTGAACTGTAGAGTAGCTGCTTAAACTTGTGGTTAAAATTTTCTAAAGAAGGTATAATAGGGTGATTCTAGGTCAATGTGCATCTCTTTTAATAAAATACCATGCTCCTTTCATAGTAGTGTGGTAATTTGACAAAAATATTTGGGTTATTAAGACTGAAACTTCCTCTCAACACCCTTTTTTTAATAAAACAGAACTCATATTACACTAGAGGAAGCAGATACAAAAAATGAACAAGAGGTCCAAAGCACTATAAAACTTATACTAGAATTCCTCACAATCTTTTAACAAGTCAAAAGGGTGAAGTTAGATATTTAGAAACAAAAATGGATTGACATAGGTTTTGATGGAGGCAAATTTAAGCATTCCTATATCTAACTGTAGATCCATTTTAAATGATGGCATTTTTTTGTTTTCAGATGCAGAAAACTCAATTTCAAAACCAAACGCATTCTGGAAACAAGAAATCACATTATATGTGTAGCAAACCTAAAATCTATAATCTTTTTTTTTTTATAGCCCAGAAATCTCTAATAAATGGATTGTCATGGATGATTTTTATAGGACGAATAAAGATATAAATCTCTCCTAAATGCAAATAACAAGAGTTCTCGTCAAACTTCATAAAAGCAGGGTCCTGGCTAGGAACAAAACTACATAATTATAATTTCCTAACACATACACTTATGCAACAAACACAAACACAAAATGTCGCACAAAGCATGTACAAATACATGTGCCAAGAAAAGAAAGACAAAATGCACTTACGTGCAGTTCATTCTTATATGTAACAAAGCAGATGGGAAACTAGAAAATACCATGTCCTGTTTATTTGCGAACACCAAAATGACACTGTTGAGCATAAACGGATCTTTGATGATGGCCTGCAAGGAAATTGGTTGGTCAATTGAGAAACTATTACTCTTAATAGTGTTATTTATTAGCATACCTCTCCAAATATCTACAACCTGAAATTCTTGCTTTGCTTTTCCAATTCTCTCTCGATCCAAGGAATCAACAACATAGATCTGGATGGAGAAAAATGCCAGTATGAGTATAAATAATTGTTTCATAAACAAAAAACGGAAGTTAACAGATTATTTTATAGCCATGAGCACTTTAAAGCTTAGAAAAATTAATTGATAGCTTGATCACATGTAAAAACCGAGATATTGATAGATGAACAGATTCGACACAAAATCACAAAATAGCACTTGATAGGGGAAAAAAGATATAGGAAGAACAATAATCTAGCAAATAAAACCTTGGAGACTAATCATACCAGTCCATCAGTGTTATTAAAATAATGCCTCCATAATGGCCTTAATTTCTCTTGCCCACCAACATCCCAAACCGTGAACATCACATTCTTATACTGAACTTTCTCCACATTAAAACCTGCACGAGAAAATTTGGAAGAAAGCACTTGTAATAAAAAAAATGTTGGCCATTTAACCACAAAAATTCACCAAAGCATGGTTGCCATCAAAATCTGTCCTTAAAAGAAACCCAAAAGAAGAAAAATGTCCAAAGAGACAAGCAGGAAAAGAAAACAATCCACTATGACTTTGTGAAAAAACCATATGAACCAAACCACAAAACAAATGCTACATCTTTTCAGATACACATTGGGTGTCAGTGTCATATAAGACTCAGATGATTATATTACATGGCAAAAACAAAATGATAGAGGTGTCTATTTTAGCTTTATTGGATGTAAAACTGAGTTTGACAAAAAAAGAGGGCAATAAATAGTAAGTTCTCAGTTTAGACCTTCAACGAGAAGCCCTTCCCTGTTGGTTGGGCACATGCTCAAGACCTTTATGAAAAAGAAGCTATCGATTAATGGCAGCACACAACGTGTAAACAAGCACACATTAACTCTACTATAACAACAAGCATCTAGGGTTTAAATGGAGAAATATTTCAAGAGCATGTGTTCAGAAAGACTATTTAATCTATCCACTCCAGATTGACCATATTGGCAATCTAATACAATAATGAAGAACATTTAACACAAAGAAATTGGATTGAGGAACTTAAATGACTGTAAAATGGCTGGTGGACATATGTGAAAATATTTTCAGAATATATTTTGTCAATTCTTATAAATATCACTGCACATTGAAAAAGCTGTTTGAGATCAATTTGTGTCCGTCCCAAAATTTTTGCACAACACACCGATAATGGTAAGTCAAGAACAGCAGTACCCTCAAGTTCATACATAAAGGTAACATAACCTTGTGATAACTATAGATGGAACAGAAACATTTTATCGCTTATTAGCTAAGCTAATGGAGTAATGACATAATGCATTAATTAGTACTACATGTAAAATGTGGAAAAAGAAGTGAATCTTCTCTACAAATACAGAATACACAGCAGATCTAATATTGCAAAGCCAACAGAAATTCTCCCAAAAGTAGGTAAACATATAAAGATGCAATCTGCCAACAAACATATATCATTCAATGATTCATAATTTCAGCTCCTTGAATTATCAACTTACAGTAACCTATATTGACAGGGCTAAACATATCATTTTCAAAGAGAGGACAGTTACCACCTTCTCTAGATGTCAATAATAATGCGAATCATCTCAGGCATATTTGTAGTCTAAAGTGTCGTTTGATCATTGGAAAAAAGAGGTAATCATTTCAAAAATTAAACAAAATCTTCTTTTATCCACAAACAAGTTAATGAAAGCAGAGTTACCTACCAATTGTAGGGACAGTAGATAAAACTTCTCCAATGTGCAACTTGTAGAGTATAGTCGTTTTACCAGCTGCATCCAAACCTAGCATCACAACCTAACACAGCACAGATGAAAATAAATAAATAAACCAATAAAAGAGCAGATCCAAAGAGTGAAAAGTGAAAAATTACGCTGATGTCGAATATTTAACAGCTAGATGATGAGCTATAGGTTCCCTCATTTTCTTTTCAGCAACTCATTATTCCACCAAGCCCACTTAGCAAACTTGAATTAGAAGCCATGGCTCCCCACTCAAACCCAGTACTATATAAATGAATATGATACCCAAAAATCCCTCAACCTTCCTCTTATATTCAGCACATGTTTTTTTTGAGTTAGGAGCTACTTCAAAACTCAGAGAATCTTAATAGTCAGAAAACTTGCACGACATAATTAATACCCAGCTAGGTGTCCCCAACGGAAAGGGAGTCTGAAAACCTGATAGTTGAAACCAAGGACTTTTACCACTAAATCCAAACCGATAACAATTTTAGTAACAAACAAGAAAGCTAAGAATTAAGGAAGAACAATTAATGAGTTCTTAGAAATGCATCTACCACTAGCAGTAGCAGAATCACATTTCAAAAAAGGCAAATAATAGGTTATTATTATAATAAAACATCCTATAAACATGATAATCATGTGAAGGAAGCAAACATTTAAAACATGAGAAAAATAAAATGAAAGAATCTGAGAAACCCTAGGCTAGGCGTAGGTTAAATGGTGAAGAAAAGAGAGAGAGAGTACTCGCATCTCACTGTTGCCGAAGAAGGCGTCGAAGAGTTTGCGGAAGGCTTGGCCCATGGCGGCCTCTCTCAGTGATCTTTCAAGTGAATTTGGGGATGGATTGGGATTGGAAGAAGGAGAAATTAGAGGAGAAAACAAAGGAAAGGGTGAGCTGAGCCGAGCCTGAGCGCGTGATTGTGTTGTGCTTAGCTTTGGCTGCTTTAGTTTAGTTTGGTTGATCTTTTCTTCCTACCTTTCTTTATTCATGGCATCAACAGACCTGGGCTTCTTAATAAACTAATTTATTAATAATAATAATAATAATAATAATGGAAGGGAAGGGAATATTTCTATACTAATATTTTTCCAAAAATGCAATACTATTAGTTTATACAGGGAAAAAATTTAAAAAAAATGGTATAATATTGACTTTAAAATTGATGGGTAAATTTTTGTTTTAAGTTTTATTGAATGATTTTTGATATGGATAATATTTATAAGAATTATAATACGAGAAGTACAAACCTTATACAAATGAATTAGAAAAGTTTCATGTAGATAGGGTCAAATTTCATGATTGTAAATCATTACGGAGAGTTTTTCACTAAAGTAAAAATCTAACTTTTTATTAAAGTGCCACTTATTGTTAAACAATTCAATTTTTTTCTCCATCATTATTGCAAACGTAGCAACATTAAATATGAGTGTGTTTTTTTTTTAAATAATAATAATAATAATAATGACAAATACTACTCCTCCATCTTCATTCTTCAGTGACAAGAAAACGAAATCATTAGAATTATTTTCTTTTTTCCACCGCTTCTTAAAGAAAGGTAATTTGAAAGGACAAGTGGCATTTGAAACCAACTTCAAATTGCGGATTTTGTGATAGCACAATTTTTAATTGATTATCGATTTGTGCCATTAGGATTGCCGGTAGGGATGTCAAAACCCGGGTTGGGGTCGGGGCCGACAGTCTCCGGCCCCGACCTCGACGTTTAATTTTTTAATCTAGTCTCGGGAAATTCTTCGAAATTTTTTTCTGGGGTCGGGGTCGGGGCACCCTGGGTGGAGTCGGGTTTTTCAATAACCCGGGATTAAAACACGGATTGTACAATTTTTTAAAAATTTTGAAACTTTCTAATATATTATATATATTTTGAGAGTCATAAGTTTACATTAAGAGGGTTGTAGTCCTACAAACCTCTTAATGTGAAACTTATGGACTCAGCAAAAAATATATAATAATATATTAGAAAGTTTCAAACAATTTTTAAAAAATTTGCTACAATCCGTGTTTTTAATCCGGGTATTGAAAAAAACACGGACTCCACCCAGGGTGCCCACGGACCAAGACCCCAGAAAAAAAAAATTTCGAAGAATTTCCCGGAGGACTAGATAAAAAATTAAACGTCTGAGTCGGGGCCGAGACTGGCGGCCCCGACCCAAACCCGGTTTTGACTCCCTACGGCAATCCTAATGGCACAAATCGATAAATCAATTAAAAATTGTGCTATCACAAAATCCGCAATTTGAAGTTGGTTTCAAATGCCACTTGTCCTTTCAAATTACCTTTCTTTAAGAAGCGGTGGAAAAAAGAAAATAATTCTAATGATTTCGTTTTCTTGTCACTGAAGAATGAAGATGGAGGAGTAGTATTTGTCATTATTATTATTATTATTATTTAAAAAAAAACACTCATATTTAATGTTGCTACGTTTGCAATAATGATGGAGAAAAAAATTGAATTGTTTAACAATAAGTGGCACTTTAATAAAAAGTTAGATTTTTACTTTAGTGAAAAACTCTCCGTAATGATTTACAATCATGAAATTTGACCCTATCTACATGAAACTTTTCTAATTCATTTGTATAAGGTTTGTACTTCTCGTATTATAATTCTTATAAATATTATCCATATCAATAATCATTCAATAAAACTTAAAACAAAAATTCACCCATCAATTTTAAAGTCAATATTATACCATTTTTTAAAACTTTTTCCCTGTATAAACTAATAGTATTGCATTTTTGGAAAAATATTAGTATAGAAATATTCCCTTCCATTCCATTATTATTATTATTATTATTATTATTATTATTATTATTATTAAATTAGTTTATTAAGAAGCCCAAGTCTGTTGATGCCATGAATAAAGAAAGGTAGGAAGAAAAGATCAACCAAACTAAACTAAAGCAGCCAAAGCTAAGCACAACACAATCACGCGCTCAGGCTCGGCTCAGCTCACCCTTTCCTTTGTTTTCTCCTCTAATTTCTCCTTCTTCCAATCCCAATCCATCCCCAAATTCACTTGAAAGATCACTGAGAGAGGCCGCCATGGGCCAAGCCTTCCGCAAACTCTTCGACGCCTTCTTCGGCAACAGTGAGATGCGAGTACTCTCTCTCTCTTTTCTTCACCATTTAACCTACGCCTAGCCTAGGGTTTCTCAGATTCTTTCATTTTATTTTTCTCATGTTTTAAATGTTTGCTTCCTTCACATGATTATCATGTTTATAGGATGTTTTATTATAATAATAACCTATTATTTGCCTTTTTTGAAATGTGATTCTGCTACTGCTAGTGGTAGATGCATTTCTAAGAACTCATTAATTGTTCTTCCTTAATTCTTAGCTTTCTTGTTTGTTACTAAAATTGTTATCGGTTTGGATTTAGTGGTAAAAGTCCTTGGTTTCAACTATCAGGTTTTCAGACTCCCTTTCCGTTGGGGACACCTAGCTGGGTATTAATTATGTCGTGCAAGTTTTCTGACTATTAAGATTCTCTGAGTTTTGAAGTAGCTCCTACCTCAAAAAAAACATGTGCTGAATATAAGAGGAAGGTTGAGGGATTTTTGGGTATCATATTCATTTATATAGTACTGGGTTTGAGTGGGGAGCCATAGCTTCTAATTCAAGTTTGCTAAGTGGGCTTGGTGGAATAATGAGTTGCTGAAAAGAAAATGAGGGAACCTATAGCTCATCATCTAGCTGTTAAATATTGGACATCAGCGTAATTTATCACTTTTCACTCTTTGGATCTGCTCTTTTATTTGTTTATTTATTTATTTTCATCTGTGTGTGTTAGGTTGTGATGCTAGGTTTGGATGCAGCTGGTAAAACGACTATACTCTACAAGTTGCACATTGGAGAAGTTTTATCTACTGTCCCTACAATTGGTAGGTAACTCTGCTTTCATTAACTTGTTTGTGGATAAAAGAAGATTTTGGTTAATTTTTGAAATGATTACCTGATCTTTTTCCCAATGATCAAACGACACTTTAGACTACAAATATGCCTGAGATGATTCGCATTATTATTGACATCTAGAGAAGGCGGTAACTGTCCTCTCTTTGAAAATGATATGTTTAGCCCTGTCAATATAGGTTACTGTAAGTTGATAATTCAAGGAGCTGAAATTATGAATTATTGAATGATATATGTTTGTTGGCAGATTGCATCTTTATATGTTTACCTACTTTTGGGAGAATTTCTGTTGGCTTTGCAATATTAGATCTGCTGTGTATTCTGTATTTGTAGAGAAGATTCACTTCTTTTTCCACATTTTACATGTAGTACTAATTAATGCATTATGTCATTACTCCATTAGCTTAGCTAATAAGCGATAAAATGTTTCTGTTCCATCTATAGTTATCACAAGGTTATGTTACCTTTATGTATGAACTTGAGGGTACTGCTGTTCTTGACTTACCATTATCGGTGTATTGTGCAAAAATTTTGGGACGGACACAAATTGATCTCAAACAGCTTTTTCAATGTGCAGTGATATTTATAAGAATTGACAAAATATATTCTGAAAATATTTTCACATATGTCCACGAGCCATTTTACAGTCATTTAAGTTCCTCAACCCAATTTCTTTGTATTAAATGTTCTTCATTATTGTATTAGATTGCCAATATGGTCAATCTGGAGTGGATGGATTAAATAGTCTTTCTGAACACATGCTCTTGAAATATTTCTCCATTTAAACCCTAGATGCTTGTTGTTATAGTAGAGTTACTGTGTGCTTGTTTACACGTTGTGTGCTGCCATTAATCGATAGCTTCTTTTTCATAAAGGTCTTGAGCATGTGCCCAACCAACAGGGAAGGGCTTCTAGTTGAAGGTCTAAACTGAGAACTTACTATTTATTGCCCTCTTTTTTAGTCAAACTCAGTTTTACATCCAATAAAGCTAAAATAGACACCTCTATCATTTTGTTTTTTCCATGTAATATAATCATCTGAGTCTTATATGACACTGACACCCCATGTGTATCTGAAAAGATGTAGCATTTGTTTTGTGGTTTGGTTCATATGGTTTTTTCACAAAGTTATAGTGGATTGTTTTCTTTTCCTGCTTGTCTCTTTGGACATTTTTCTTCTTTTGGGTTTCTTTTAAGGACAGATTTTGATGGCAACCATGCTTTGGTGAATTTTTGTGGTTAAATGGCCAACATTTTTTTTATTACAAGTGCTTTCTTCCAAATTTTCTCGTGCAGGTTTTAATGTGGAGAAAGTTCAGTATAAGAATGTGATGTTCACGGTTTGGGATGTTGGTGGGCAAGAGAAATTAAGGCCATTATGGAGGCATTATTTTAATAATACTGATGGACTGGTATGATTAGTCTCCAAGGTTTTATTTGCTAGATTATTGTTCTTCCTATATCTTTTTTCCCCTATCAAGTGCTATTTTGTGATTTTGTGTCGAATCTGTTCATCTATCAATATCTCGGTTTTTACATGTGATCAAGCTATCAATTAATTTTTCTAAGCTTTAAAGTGCTCATGGCTATAAAATAATCTGTTAACTTCCGTTTTTTGTTTATGAAACAATTATTTATACTCATACTGGCATTTTTCTCCATCCAGATCTATGTTGTTGATTCCTTGGATCGAGAGAGAATTGGAAAAGCAAAGCAAGAATTTCAGGTTGTAGATATTTGGAGAGGTATGCTAATAAATAACACTATTAAGAGTAATAGTTTCTCAATTGACCAGCCAATTTCCTTGCAGGCCATCATCAAAGATCCGTTTATGCTCAACAGTGTCATTTTGGTGTTCGCAAATAAACAGGACATGGTATTTTCTAGTTTCCCATCTGCTTTGTTACATATAAGAATGAACTGCACGTAAGTGCATTTTGTCTTTCTTTTCTTGGCACATGTATTTGTACATGCTTTGTGCGACATTTTGTGTTTGTGTTTGTTGCATAAGTGTATGTGTTAGGAAATTATAATTATGTAGTTTTGTTCCTAGCCAGGACCCTGCTTTTATGAAGTTTGACGAGAACTCTTGTTATTTGCATTTAGGAGAGATTTATATCTTTATTCGTCCTATAAAAATCATCCATGACAATCCATTTATTAGAGATTTCTGGGCTATAAAAAAAAAAAGATTATAGATTTTAGGTTTGCTACACATATAATGTGATTTCTTGTTTCCAGAATGCGTTTGGTTTTGAAATTGAGTTTTCTGCATCTGAAAACAAAAAAATGCCATCATTTAAAATGGATCTACAGTTAGATATAGGAATGCTTAAATTTGCCTCCATCAAAACCTATGTCAATTCATTTTTATTTCTAAATATCTAACTTCACCCTTTTGACTTGTTAAAAGATTGTGAGGAATTCTAGTATAAGTTTTATAGTGCTTTGGACCTCTTGTTCATTTTTTGTATCTCCTTCCTCTAGTGTAATATGAGTTCTGTTTTATTAAAAAATGGGTGTTGAGAGGAAGTTTCAGTCTTAATAACCCAAATATTTTTGTCAAATTACCACACTACTATGAAAGGAGCATGGTATTTTATTAAAAGAGATGCACATTGACCTAGAATCACCCTATTATACCTTCTTTAGAAAATTTTAACCACAAGTTTAAGCAGCTACTCTACAGTTCAAGTACAAATGATCAGTGCTTTTTATTTAATTGTTTCTGCACATCATACAGCAGTTAGGACAGAGATGAACATTAAACTATATATAGCTATATATATCACCGGTATTTGTGCTGCCTTGTGCCACCAACCATGATGAAAATTGTGCCATGCAGAGTGCAGGTATGACAGAACATTTGATAAAATAGTTCATGACATTTGAGCCCTTTTTTTACATGTCTTCATATTTTAGGCTGTTTGTAATTCCATTAGAGCATGTTCCATTAAGAATCTTTCTTGGTGTCACTTAAATATTTGGGAGCATCAGCTGCTGCAAGTGTAATTATTAGAGCAGCTTGCAGGATTGCCTTTTTGTTAATAATATTTTTTTATATCCAAAATCAGTGGATGCACCCTTGGTCTCTAGCTTTGTAAGTGTTGAGGTATGGTTGGGACAATAATCATGGTATAAAAAATTCTAGCCCCTTGGATCTTACTAATATTGCCTTCTGTTCGGTACAATACCATCCAAGATCTTGAGAACTTTTGATAGGATCTACAAGTATGATATTGGAAATAGAGTTACCTTGTGTGAAAAGATATTGACTACAAGTACTTTGAACGGATTATACTGCTTTCATAATGTACCTTTTATAGTGATATTATGAAATTCCATCTTCCTTCTTTAATTGACTGTTAAGAGCAGTCAGGCCTTGACTACTTGATTAATCTTTTTTCTCTCCCTCGGATGTGTATATGGAAGCTTGTGCTGAACCTGAAAGTTATTTGGAACCAAAGTAGTATCAGGTAACTTGAGATTGAATAATTAACTTGAAGTTGGTGGAAGAGTTTTTATTAGTGTAAAGGACATTAAGCCTGTCATCACTTGATTAATTATAAAGGCTTTTGCTTCCTGGCATGCTTACCATAGGTCTTTATATTGCGCGAAATATATTCACAGATATCTTTAGAATCACAGACGTCAACCTAAATAAAGAAATGTGCATAGAATAAGAAAGTTTTCATTATTTTTTCTGCTATGTTACAATAGTATATATAGGCTTTCTTTAATACACAGAACAGGAAACAAATGTTCCTAATTTATAGAGAGAATAAAATAAAATAAAATCTTCCTAAAATAAAATATTCTCCATAATTACACACAATCTAGAAAATATTCTGCACAATCTAGAAAGATATTTCAACACTCTCCCTCAAGCTGGCATGAAAATATCACTTATGGTTACCGTGCTCACTAGGTTCTCATATTGCACCTTAGGAAGTCCTTTGGTGAGTATGTCTGCTACTTGGCTGGCAGTAGGAATGTAGGATATGTATATTACACCACTGTCAATCTTCTCCTTGATGAAATGTTTGTCCACTTCTACATGTTTTGTTTTGTCATGTAAAACAGGATTGTGAGCTATGGAGATTGCAGCCTTGTTATCACAATATACTTTAATAGGTGAAGGTATGGGAACCTTCAATTATTCTAGAAGTCTTTTGGTTCATGTGCTACGGAGCGAAATTCTGCTTCTACATTACTCCTTGCCACTACACTTTGTTTTTTGCTTCTCCAGATGACTAAGTTCCCTCCTTCAAAGGTGCCATAACCTGAGGTAGATCTTTTATCACTCACATTACTTGCCTAATCTAGATCGGTGTAGGGTTCTATTTGAAGATGACCTCTTTTTTTGAACAGGAGTTCTTTTCCTGGAGACCTTTTGAGGTATCTAGAATTTTGAAAATAGCTTCGAAATGTTTAGGTCTGGGTGAGTGCATGAACTGGCTTACAACACTCACTGCGAAAGCTATATCAGGTCTCGTGTGCGCCAAATAGATTAGTCTTCCAACCAATCTTTGATAGCATTCCAGATCCTGCACCTCTTTTGCCTCCGCTACCTTTAGTTTCATATTCAGGTTAAGTGGAGTTTCTGTAGTTTTACAAGCTATCATTCCTGTTTCCTCGAGTAAATCAAGGATATATTTGCTTTGGTTGATAAAGATATCTCTTTAGACCTTGGAAACTCCATCCCGAGGAAATACTTTAGTTTTCTCAAATCCTTGATGTCAAATTCAGTCTCAAGTTTATTTTTTAAGCTATTGATCTCAGAAAGGTTGTCACCAGTCATGATAATGTCATCCATATACACTATCAGAATGGCAATCTTGCTTTCAGTGGAATGCTTGAAGAACATAGTATGATCGGCTTGACTTTGTGAGAAGCCATATCTTCTTACAACATCTCTAAATCGTTCAAACTAGGCTCTTGGCGATTGCTTTAGACTATATAGAGATTTTCTTAATCTGCATACCTTGTCTCTTCCATAACTTTTCTCAAATCCGGAAGGCAAGTCCATGTAAACTTCTTCTTGAAGATCTCCGTTTAAGAACGCATTTTTGACATCAAATTGGTGGAGTGGCCATTCAAAATTAATTGCCAGAGAGAGAAGAATTCTGATGGAGTTGATCTTAGCAATCGGAGCAAAAGTCTCTTGGTAATCAATACCATGAGTTTGGGTAAATCCTTTTGCTACAAGTCTTGTTTTATATCTCTCCACACTTCCGTCGGCCTTGCACTTCACTGTAAAGACCCATTTACACCCAACTGTCTTATTGTCTCGAGGAAGATCAATACTACTCCATGTGTTATTCTTCCTAAAAGCATCCGTTTCTTCCATTACAGCTAATCTCCAATTCTGGTCCCCTAATACTTACGAAACAGATCTTGGCACAGACAAGTTAGAAATCCGAGACACAAATGCTTTATGAGTATTTGACAATTTTTCATACGACAGATATTTAACAATGGAATGTTTAGTGCATTCTCGAGTACCTTTTCTTAATGCAATTGGAAGATCAAGATTAGAAGAAGACAAATTTGATAAATCAAAAGAGGGTGAAGGGATAGAAGCATAAGGAAGATTACTCTGAGTTATAGAAACTTCACTCGGTAAATTAGATTGATCATCAGCCAGAGGAACAAGTGGAGCAGTAGCACCTTTGTGAAATCGCTTTCTGGTATAAACCTAAAGCTCATTCTCCAGATTATGATTAGTTTGAGATACGTCTCCCCCTATCTTTAATAAAGTAATATTTGACAAATTTTGATTTCAAGTGCCATCACTAGATTCAATTCTTTGAACGATTGGTTTCAAAAATTGTTATCAGGGAAATCTAAAGAGATAGGTAATGTTTCCCAAAAATTATCTTCTTTACCTATATTCTCCCCCTGAAGAGATTTTTCCTGAAAGAAACGCTGATCTTCAACAAAGTGTATATCCATACTTTCAAAAAATTTCTTCGTTATCGGATTAAAGCATTTGTATCCTTTTCTATTTGAAGCATAGCCAAGAAACACATTTTTCAGTTCTTGGATCCAATTTTGATCTAAAATTATTAGGTATGTACACATAACAAACACAACCAAACACTTTTAAAGGTAGATTTGTCATTATTCGAGATGTGGGAAAACAATTCTTTAAAACGTGTAATGGTGTTTCAAATTTGAAGACAGGAGATAGCATTCTATTTATTAAGTAACATGTAGTTAAAAGGACATTACCCCAGAGATATTTAGGTATATTCATAGAAAACATAATAGCTCTAGCTACCTCAAGTAGGTATCTGTTCTTTCTTTCAGTAATGCCATTTTGTTGTGGTGTATCTCGACAAGTTGATTGATGAACAATCCCTTTTTCTGTAAGAAATGTCCCTAAATATTAGTTAAAATATTTAGTGCCATTATCTGTTCTTAGAATGCCAATTTTGGTTTGAAATTGATTTTCAATCATAAAGGAAAAAAGCTTTGAGTCGTCGTTCAACATCTGATTTTTTTTTTTTTCAACAAATAAACCTAACAAATCCCTGTGTGATCATCAATAAAAGTCACAAACGCTTTTTTGCCAGAAAATATGCTAACCTTAGATGGTCCCCAAACATCACTATGAAACAAGTAAAATGGTTTTGAAGCAAAATAGGGCTTTATTGGAAGAGAAACACGATGGTCTTTAGCCAAATGACAAGACTCACAATGAAATTTTGAACGATTGATCCCTTGAAACAATTTAGGAAACAAATGTTTAAGATATGTAAAACTAGGATGCCCTAATCTTCTGTGCCATAGCATTATTTCATCATAGATAGAGTTTGAACTAGTACTGCTCAAAGCATAAGCCTTTTTATTACCAAAAACAGTTTCATCAAAGTGGTAAAGTCATCTCTCTAGTAGTTCCAATCATCTTCCCTGAGTTCCGGTTCTGAAAAACACAAGTAGAAGGAAGGAAAATTATAGAACAGTTAG
Source organism: Boswellia sacra (assembly GCA_013180625.2). Lineage (NCBI taxonomy): Eukaryota > Viridiplantae > Streptophyta > Magnoliopsida > Sapindales > Burseraceae > Boswellia > Boswellia sacra. The sequence continues at coordinate 26,186 of SNVD02006216.1, forward strand.
CCTCCTTTGATAGTTTACTGACGGAAAGAAGATTGCAGATAAATTTTGGGACATGTAGGACAGATTTTAGAGTAATATTTTTTGAAATTTTAATGTTTCCTTTCCCTGCAATATGTGAAAAACTATCATCGGCTATCCTAATTTTTTCAATACCAGAACATGAGTAATAGGAGTGAAACAATTGGGAACAACTTGTCATATGATCAGAGGCCCCTGAATCTATGATCTAAGGGCCGGTTTTTCCTAAAATAGAAAGTGTCATAGAATTATCACCTGATTGTGTCATAAAACCGACAGAAATATTCGGAAATGAATAGGATTTAAAAGGTTTAAGAAGATGATCTAATTGCTCTTTACTGAAAGGAGATGACTCAGCTTCATGTGCGGTTGGTGTATTCTGCTCATTAGGTTTGTGTCCTCTGCCAGTAGAAGCTCTGCCATGTAGTTTGTAGGATGTATCTTGTGACGAGGTTTTCATCAGTAATCACATCGGAGGTTACTCCTGTCTCCACCCTACTGATGGTGAGATGTTTCTCGGCTAATTTAGGCCTCTGGAATGGCCAAGGCAGAACCCTCTACAGATCTGGTTGCACCTGCAGCCTTTTTTTCAAGCATCACTTGTCTTCGACTCTCCTCCCGTTGTACTTCTGCAAAAACCTCTCCAATTGGAGGTAGAGGATTTCATCCAATAATTCGGCTTCGAACCTCATCAAATTCAACATTCAAACCTGCAAGAAACTTGAAGACTCGACCAACATCTACCGTCTTCATGTAATGATTGCAGTCCTCGGATGATTTCCACTTATAGTCATTGAATAAGTCTAGATCCTACCAAATTCTTTTAAGAGAATGAAAATACTTTGTCACAGAGTCTTCACCTTGGTGGATTTCTCCAAGTCGAAGGGTCAATTCGTATACTTGGGATTGGTTCCCCAAGTCAGAGTATATCTGTGAGACATTATCCTATAGTTCCTTTGCTGTAGAATAGCAGGGATAATTTGGCCCAATATCCTCAGTCATGGAGTAGACCAACCATGTCATCACCATTGAGTTTTCAGCGTCCTAAGTGGTATAGGTTGGATCCTTTGTGTCAGGCTTCTTTATGTCGCTTGTGATGTAGTCAATCTTCCTTCTTCCTCTGAGATACAAACAAATAGACTGCGACCACTGAAGAAGATTTTTGCCATTGAGTCTGATTGTCGTGATCTGAATAGGGTGGTTTTCGGGTGGACTGAGGCTCAAATTGAGAAGCCTAACTTTTAGAGGTGACTTCGAACATCTTTGGAGGCAGAAAAACAGAATAAAAAACCCTAGCTCTTTCCATGCTCTGATACCATAAAGAAACGTGCAGAGAATAGGAAAGTTTTTATTATTTTTTCTGCTATGTTACAATAGTATATTTAGGCTTTCTCTAATACACAGAACAGGACACAAATGTTCCTAATTTATAGAGAGAATAAAATAAAATAAAATCTTCCTAAAATAAAATATTCTACATAATTACACAAAATCTAGAAAATATTCTACACAATCTAGAAAGATATTTCAACACTAAATAATGCTTGCATACTGGATTCCATTTTCCATCTAACTAAATACTGTCATCCATTGATTATTACAGCAGCTTGACATTTCACAGAACTACAAGCCTGTTGGGTAAGAGAATTGGAAAATTATTGGGCTTTTGATGCATAAATAATTATAGTATTCCCTTTCTGATAACTAGGCACTCAATCTTAAAGCCAGTCTTTACCCATGTCTTATATGATTTTTGACCTCATGCTATTGAGAAGGAACCTTTGGGATATTAATGAGATTTCTCTGGTGAAACCAGAGGCATTTACTTTTCTTCTCTTTAGTTTCATATTCTTGGGTAATTGTTTCATATGTGACATAGATCATGATAGGTTATTGTTTCTTGAATTGCACATCTACGAAACTCTTGCTGGTTAGTGGAGGGTGTCTATAGGTTCTTGTGGTAGGTGTTGATATTGGTGGCGTCTTACCTGGCCCGTCTTACCTGGCCCATGGTGGAAGCGAAGTTGGTTTGGTTCTATGAAAGTAGTGATGGCGTTCTACCAGACGGTGATGGTTGTAGAGCCAGAAGTGGCTGCAATACTGGTGAAAGTGATAGTTAGATGGTGGCAGTGGTGTCATAGTGGGAGATGACACTGTGGAGGCAGCAGTGGCAATATCGATGTCATTTCCATCATTTTAGTTTTCTATTGCTTACAAGGCTTGATGTGATTCTTTTTTTTTTTTTTTTTTGGTCCTCATAAACTAACATCGTCTTGGCATTCTTGACTCTTTGTTCCCCAGGTCAGGGATCATTTTGTAGTAAGAGCACATAAACAACCATTATGTTTCTCAACTTGAGGAATTCAAAGAGTTAGATTGTCTGATTATTGATTTATCAGATCTGAAAGTGCATTTTGACAAGATTGAGATTTGCCTAATAATGGGAATGGTGATTATATGTCAATGAGGATCACTTAAGGGGAAAAAGCATTATGAAAAATATATGAATATATTTCCTTTGGCACAATGCCATCTGATATTTTAAATAACAACACAACTTGGTTCCACCTTTCTAGAGCTTTGCTCCTTTTATTTGCTTTATAAGCCGCTGCTCAAAATAAACTGAAGAATACTCAGTAGTAGTTCTTATAGGAGCATAGAGGGGTTAACTAAGAATGTTTATAGGTACATATAGGGCTTCTGTAGACAGAGTAAATGCATTAACAAATTCTCTTTCACCTTTTGCAAACAACAGATAAATCTGTTTATACAATATAACATTTATTTATGCATTGTTTAATGTTCAGAAAGGTGCAATGACCCCAATGGAAGTTTGCGAAGGATTAGGTCTTTATGATCTCAAGAACAGGAAATGGCATATACAAGGAACTTGTGCACTTAGAGGAGATGGACTTTATGAAGGCTTGGATTGGTTGGCTTCAACTCTCAAGGAGATGAGAGCTGCCGGATACTCATCTGCAGGCACCTCATCATTTTAGTGATCCAGGTTGAGTTTTTTAACTCCTTAGAAACTAAAAAAATGATTTTTCCATCAATATTATCCTCGACGAAGTCTTGTTTTCGTGAGTACAATGAGAAACTCTTATTCTTATTTTTCCAAATCAGGTTTATACAACGCCTTGAGGTTTATCCGGTGATGAAGTTCGAGTCATGCATTTACCCTGTGGGAAGTCCTGGCTATTGTCAAATTCTTTTGGGTTTGTATCTATAGCTAATGAAGCCTGATACTGTTTTACATTGGACCGTACTTGGCAATTGAATCTGTGACTTTCTACAATGTATATTCGGTTGCACCCAACTGGAGTCTGGGGATTAATATATGCCCTTTGTGGCCTCCGCTAGTATGTATGTAAATGATGGTTAATTTGCTCTACCATTCTCACGGTCAGGCACACACATGTAGGCACTAAGTGCACTTATCGGTGTGGTTATGTCATGTGGGAAAATATTACCTATATTTCCCGAGGCTTGGGCTAAGAGCAACCCAGATTATGATCTCAAAAATGTCAATTGTACTATTTAGCCCTTGATATATTTCTATCGGTTTTGACCGTTAACTTTTTTTGGCTGATGATATGTCAAAAATAATCCTTACCCTTGAAAGTTGCCTTAGGTGAGGGAGATGACAATTCCCAACTCGTTAGGGGACACCTCAAAGTTTTGCTCATCGTTGATGTTTTACAAATGACATGAGGTATCACTAAAACAAGCCCATATGTGAGGAACCCTTGGGATCGGGTTGGCGAAAAACGCCGAGCGGAAATCGTTAATCAGCAATTTGAAAAATTACGACTAAATCGAATTAAAATTTAGTTTACGGGTTAGGTTGGATGCTTTTTTGGAGATACGGGTCATCCGTAGTACATCCTTGAATTAAGTCTAGCGTTTTGCTCTGGGTTTCAACTAAGTGTATTTTAAATTGTTAATGATTATTTATGAACAATGGAATTAAATTCCTTTCACGTTTTAGGATTATAGGGATTTGAGAATGGACGCGTGACAAAGAGCTTAATTAAAATTTTTGGGGTTTATGATAGGGTACTATGCTTTTGATTAAAACTGAAGTTCTGTGATTACAATTAGAGTTTTCTTGTAGCTTATGATGGGAGTTGTACGAGTGCATCGAGGTTTATGCCACATTTCATGCTAAATCAGTAGTAGTAGAATAAGAAGAATCCATGCTGCGCCATTAATATGTTTTGGTTTTGTTAACTAGAGCCTAGCGGAAGAATATCTCATTAATTGCACTTGTTAGCCTAATTAAAAAGTTATAGCTTTATTTGCTAATCGTTAATAACCTCAAGACTATGGTACATGGGACAAAGCATCATTTTAGAACTTTGTCTATACTCACAATGATTCTCAGATAAGTAAACAGGATTGAATAAAAGCAAAGACAGATTATATTTAGTACGATCTTATATAGATTACATAATATAACCATTTATACCTACAACTTTTTTCTCTTATTCTCATACAAGTATAACCCATTTTAAGTATGCTATTTTATGCTATTTTATCCTTCAATTATTCTGCTCTCATCCTTGGTAACACGTATGCCTGCAAGGGAGTTCTCATCACATGTGTAAACTCGAACTTCTCAGACAAGTCTACATCATCGCCTTGCACAGCTTTCCACTCGAAAATCCAGACCAAGTTTGCAACAAAATACTCCAAGTGAAGCATAGCCAAACTGTAGCCAGGACAAATCCTTCTCCCTGCCCCAAATGGCATCATCTTGATCGCCCTACTCCCTGTGATATCAAACACTTCTCCTCCACTACTCTTGTCACTGCTGCTGCCACTCAAGAACCTTTCAGGCTTGAACGCCATGGGATCTTCCCATACTTCAGGATCCCAACCCATCTCCGCCACCATGAAATTCACAAAACCGTTCTTGGGCACTAAAGAGCCATTCAAAACTGTGTTCTCTGTCACTGCATGAGGCAGCACAAAGTGGGCAGGTGGGTGACGCCTTAAACCTTCCAAAATCACTGCTTTTAGGTATGGCAACTTGTGCAAATCTTCTTCTGTCACCTTTTGTTTTGCTTCTCCTAATGTTCCTTTGATCTCGTTGTAGAGCTTCTCTTGGATTTCTGGATACTTCACCAAGTTTGCCATGATCCATTGCATAGACGTGGTGGTTGTGTCTGTTCCCCCATCAAGAAACTCGGAGCATAAGCCAACTATTTCCCTTTCTTCTAGCTTTCTATCGTTCTCTTCTGAGAGCTGCAAATCCAACAACGTATCAACATATGATACTACATGCTCCTGATCTTTTTCTTCTTCGTCTTTACCTACATTAAGCTTCTCTTGCTTCATCTTCTTTCTTGCCCTTATTAGAGGGATGAACGTGTTTTCTTTGTCTTTAAGAATCCGACGCAGCTCCTCCCAACGCTTGCGAAACAAAATCTTCCCAAGACTCGGCCAGAAATTGAGAATCTGGAAACGTGGGAACCCCAAAAGCCAAGTACGCTGAACGCGTTCAATCTCTTTGATTTGCTTCTGCTCAAGCTTGTCGCCAAAACACATGAGGGTTAACAAGCAAAACATGGCATATCGAAAATGCTCTATCACACGAAGAGGACAACCAGAGTTGGAATGAGATTTGAGTCTATCAACGAGAATCTCCATAACCCACTTGCGTGCATGTGAGTAGGACTTCACACGGGAAGGATGGAGGATTTCTGAGGTCAGGTTGCGGCGCAGGAGTCGCCAAGTAGGGCCATAAGAGGCAGAGTTGATGGTGTGTTGATTGCTACTGACAAGTTTGTCCGTGGGGAGAGATGGTGGACGGTCGGCATAGATGGCACCATTCTGGACCAGGGCTTGATGAGCGAGAGAGCGATTGGCGACGAAGATTGCAGGGCTGGAGCCAATATGGAGAGTAACAACAGGGCCATATTTTGCGTGCAGGTTTCGGAGGATGGACTCGAGTTGAGAAGGAGATTTAAGCAGCCATAGAAAGTTGCCGATGAGGGGAAAGGTGGTGGGACCTGGAGGGAGTTTGTGGGAGGTTGGTGACTTGGTGAGGAGAGTGAAGAGGAGGTTGATGAGTGCAGCAACGGAAAGTGAGACGAAAAGGATGAGCCAGGTTTCCATCCTGGAAGATGAAGAGAACTTGAAAAATAATTTGGTGTCAAGATTAGCCGTATATGGATTAAAAAAATTGACTGGACAATATTCCACGCTATTTTATTATTATTAGTCCCTTATGAAAAATAGAAAAAGATAAATTCATACACAATGAAATTTAGGGAATAATGATTCAATCATTTCCATAAAATTTGAGATGACATGACTGTCATGTTAAAAATTAAGACATCTCATTTTTACAATTTTTTTATTTATTATAAATTTTTATAGATATTATACAGTATATAATATTATTATAATTTATAAGATAAATATGACGATGAGTTATTATGTTCTTTTTATTTAATATATTTTCTTTAATTAAAAGGATTTTTAATTAATAAAAGATCTGAATTGAATTACGATTTTAATTTCTAACAGATGAATTAAAAGATCCTTTCAATTGGTTATAAACAAAATTAGACTTATAATAGAATCATATTAAATATTTGACGATCCATTTCGTACCTTGTTAAAAAATCAATTCTTATTATTTACCGGCCATATATTATCTAACCAAATCCAATTCTCTCTCAATATTTTTCTCAAAAAAATTGATTCGTGCATATTCATCTTGGAGGAATTGTAAGATATAAAATTGAGTACTATTTTATAAAGAAATAATGTATTTGTTTCTTGAAAGGGGATGGGAAAAAAAAAGCCCAGTATTTTGATTGCCTATTGATCCAGCACAACAAACCCTCATTGCAAGACGTTAAATGAGAAAGTTGAATTTTGTGTACATGAAGACAAGTTGAAAGAAGATATTTTATTAGGTTTGATGTGAGATGTAAACGCGGTTTCTAGTTTGCTCAAGAGTCAAATTATTGAGTCTTATGTTCACGGGAACAATTAAACATATGGTTTAGAAAGGAAACTGAAAAATAGAACAATTAATATTGAAAAAAAAAAAGTTTTCTAGAATATACTTTATACACCAAATTATTATGAAACATTAAGAAGACAAACCTAAATATAGGACTGGTATGAAATGACATGATAGTGTTAAGGTATTTAAATGAAAAAATTCATATAAAACTCAACGATAGAGTATGGCTCTTACACTTTGTAAAATATTCATCACTAGATAATGAAATTATTTTTTCAAATTAAAGGACATGAATGCTTCCTCTAATGAATTAAAGATTGGATAATATGTTAGATTAATTTATTAACTTTGTATAAATTTTTATATATAAATTGATGCATTGATATTATAAGATTTTTTTTGAAAAAATTACTATTGACAAAAAAAGAAAAAAGAAAGTACAAAATACGAGGGGCATATCCCAAGAAGAGTATCTAGGACTCACAAGTTCAAAAGGAAATAACAAAGCCCAAAAGCCTCAAACAAACAAATTAATATTATAAGATGATTTAAGTGAATATGTATATATAAATCATTGAATATATATATATATATATATATATATATATATATATATTATTCTTAAAGTCCTGGGGTGTTTTAGTCAAATTTCAACAAATCCTAGTTTAAAATTTTGAGCTATTTTCGTTAATTCAACTCTGTCAGCTCCTCAAAGAGAATTAACCAAGTTTTTTTTTTTAATTAATTTTTGAGATAACAATTTTTTTAATTAGAAAGATGAGCCTTCACATGCTTCAATCCAGCTATATATATACCTTCAAACAATTATCTACTCGGATACACTCTATTTAATTTAAAAGGCAATAGCTTCCATACATGTCCCTTGCATATAAAGCAATATGGCGCATTTAACGCATTGGATAGGATAATATTAAGCCATGGGACTGCATTACCAAGTTCTTCAATCAAATGTTGAGAATCTAGAGATACTATAATTGAACACATAATATAATTAATTATCCGATAGAATAGAATATCACTAAACTCAAAGATAGGAGATAAAGTACTTTGAATAAAATCTTATAAATATTACATCATGATATTTATATATATATATAACTTTTACTTATTCTATAAATGCTAAATTTAAGATGGATATATCATTTTTGGAAGATTATTTCCCTTCAATTACTCTGTTCTAATTCTTGGTAGCTAGTGTGCTTGCAATGGAGTTTTCATCACAATCGTAAACTCTGGCTTCTCAGACAAGTCCACATCATCGCCATAGCTCCCCACTGGAAAAACCAGACCAATTTTACCACAAAACACTCCAAATGAAGCATCGCCAGGGTGTAGCCGGGACACATTCTTCTTCCCACCCCAAATGGCATCATCTTGATGTCTTTACACCCTGTGATATCAAACACTTCACCCTCACTACTCTTATCAGTATTGCTGCTGATTAAGAACCTCTCAGGCTTAAACGCCATGGGATCTTCCCATACTCCTCGATCTAAATTGATCTCCGCCACCATGAAATTCACAATACCATTTTTGGGCACCGGAGAGCCATTCAGAACTACGTCTTGTGTCACTGCAAGCGGCACTTAGTGCCCTGGAGGGTGACGCCTTGAACCTTCCAAAATAACTGCTTTTAGGTATGGCAACTTGTGCAAATCTTCTTTTTTACTTGGTTTGCTTCTCCACTGTCCCTTTCATTTCCATGTACAGCCCCTCTTGAATTTCCGGATGCTTCACCAAGTTCGCCATGATCCATTGAAGAGCTGTGGACGTTGTTTCAGCGCCCACATCAAGAAACTCGGAACAAAAAGTATCTATTTCGCTTTCTTTTAGTTTTCTAGTAGTGTCCTCTTCTGGGAGGTGCAAATCCAGCAACGTATCGACGTATACTACTACATTCTCGTAATCTTTGCCTTCTTCGTCACTACGTAAGTTAAGCTTCTCTTGCTTGATCTTCTTTCTTGTGTTTATGAGAGGGATAAGTGTATTTTCTTGTTTTGAAGAATCTGAAATAACTCCTCCCAACGCTTTCGAAACAAAATCTTTCCAAGTCCTGGCCCGAAATTAAGAACCCGAAATCGTTGGAAGCCAGAAACGAAACGCTGCTGAACGTGTTTTGTCTCTCTCATTTTCTTCTCTTTAAGCTTGTCGCCAAAAATTGTTAAAAGATAATTTGTAACTAATTGATGAGTCTAGATATGTATCTAGATGCAGGGCTTTTGATATAATCTTTGAGTGGAGACTTTTGATATGCTCGTTGATGTTTGAGTGGAGAGTTAAAGGCTGGAGTAAATTGCTTTTATGATTCATAAAACAGCCAAATTGTTATAAATATGGTTTATGAAGAGTCGTGTAATTCAATAGTATAAATATGTACTCATGCTTTGTTTTAAGAGGAGAAGAATGAAATGAAAATCAGTTCCTCCAGTCCACAAATTGAGTCTTCTTTATAAAAAATTGCTACTCTGCCTTTTTATCTCTTTGGTTCAAAACCAAAACTCTAATAAATTTGGTGACAGAGCCATATATTTTCCAGCCTTGTTTTTAGCTTGCTCACACAAAATTATCCTCATGGCAGCAACTAGCTCAAATCCTTCTTGCCTAAATTATTCTCAGAGTCTTATTCCCATCTTTCATGGAGAAAATTATGAATATTGGAGTATACAAATGAAGACGCTCTTTATGTCTCAAGATGTGTGGGATCTTGTAGAAGAATCTTATGAAAAACCAGAGTTTGCAGAAGTCTTCATGACATGGACGAATGCAAAGCAAAAGGAGTTTAAAGATAACAAGAAAAAGGATGCAAAAGCATTGCTCTTCATCCAGCAAGGGGTAAGCAAATCCTTTTTTCCTAAGATTTCCTTGCTACAAAAGCAAAGCAAGTCTCCGATATGCTCAAGGTTGAATTTCAAGGTTTTGAAAAGGTAATCTCCATCAAACTTCAATCATTGGGGCATGAGTTTGATAATTTGCTTATGAAGGAAAATGAATCAATTAATGCTTACTTTACTAGAGTTTCTAGTATTGTTAATCAAATTAGAAGTTATGGAGATACCATTGAAAATAAGAAAATTGTTGAAAAAGTCTTGAGAAGCTTATTGCCTAAATTTGATCATATTGTTGCTGCACTTGAGGAATCTAAAAATTTGTTACAACTTACCATTCAAGAGTTGGTGGGTTCACTTGAGGCACACGAGTGAGAGAATGAATAGGTATACAAAATAACCACTAGAGCAAGCTTTTCAATCAAAGGTGAAATTCATAAAAGATGTAGATGCTGGAAAAGAAGGTTCAACTGGGAAATTCTCATCATCAAAAAATCAGTTTAGAAGAGGATCAAGTTCAAATCAATCTAAAGACTCTTCTAATCATGTTTGTGGAGAAGGACGAGGAAAGAATCAAAAAGGCAACAAAAAATAAAACTTGCAATGTTTTGTTTGCAAGAAATATGGTCATATAGGCAAAGAATGTAGGTTTAAATGCACTAGATGCAATGTTCTCAATCATATGGATAAAGATTGCTGGTACAAAAATAGTAACACAGCAAATGCTTCAGAAGAAAATAATTGTGCAGATCAATTATTTTACACATGTTTCAATTCACATCAAGATTCTCAAGATATTTGGTATGTTGATAGCGGTTGTAGCAATCACATGAAAGGGAACAAAATCAATTTGTGAGCCTGGATGAATCAGTTACTATGCAAGTGAGACTTGAGATGGCAAGCAACATAAAGTGGTAGGTAGAGGAGTATTTCCATTCAAACAAAGAGAGGTAACTCTAAACTTATGCATGATGTGCTTTATGTTCCTAGCCTTACTCAAGATTTATTAAGTGTTGGTTAGCTCATGACAAGAGGTTATAAAGTAATTTTTGATGAAGACAATGTCTGATTTTTGATAAAGGAAAAAGGCAGTTAGTCACCAAAGTAAAAATGACTAACAAAGTTTTCCCTCTTGTTTTGCCTTTAAATTCTAATAATTCTTTGAAGGTTGAAAATGATGACTCTCGGTTATGGCACTTAAGACATGGCCATCTTTGTTTCAAACCTATGAAGGTTTTGAAAACTAAGAAAATGGTGATTGGTCTTCCATCTATTCATCTTGAGAATCAAGTTTGTGAAGGGTGCATTTCCAGAAAGCAACATAGACTTCCATTTACTAAGACATCGTGGAGAGCTAAAGCTTCTCTTAAGCTTGTTCATGCTGGCATTTGTGGACCAACACAAACTCCCTCACTGATAGAGAAAAAATATTTTCTTTTGTTTGTTGATGATTTTAATGGGATGATGTGGGTGTATTTTCTGCAGCAAAAATCAAAAGCATTTTCTACTTTTCTTAGATTCAAGGCATTAGCTGAGAGGCAAAGTGGACACCAACAAAAATTCTCCGAACAGATCGTGGTGGAGAATTCACTTCCAAGGAGTTTTCAAATTATTCCAACGAGAAATGAATAAAAAGGGAGTTGATAGTACGATATACTCCTCAGTATAATGGTGTTATGGAATGCAAAAATCGTACTATAATGGAGATGGCTCGTAGCATGTTAAGAGAGAAAAATCCTGCAAATAAATTACGGGCAAAAGCTGTAAATGCTACTATCTACATACTTAATCGAGCTCCTATAAAAGCTTTGCTGGACAAAAGACCTTTTAAAGCATGGTACAAGCGAAAACCTAAGGTAAACTCATTTAAAGTTTTTTGTTGTGCTACTTATGCTCACATTCTAGTACAGCTCGGGTCAAAAAAGTTTGATGAAAAAGGAAAGAAGTTTATCTTTGTTGGCTATAATGATGAATCAAAGCGTATTGTTTGCTGAATCCTAAAACGAAAGAGTTGGTGATATCAAAAGATGTCAATTTTTATGAATTGAAGGCTTAGAAATGGGAAAAAGAAGAAAATCAGATTCCCATAGTGAGTGAAGATAATGAAGAATCTCTACAAGAAGAAGAATTCATTCTTCATCACAACCAGAATCTCCTCCAAAGAAGATGTGCTCTCTTAATGACATTTACGAGAATTGTGATATGGCTTTCATTGCAATTGATCCCTAGAATTATGAAGAAGCGGTTAAAGAAGAAAAGTGGGTTAAAGCAATGGATGAAGAATTAAAAATGATTGATAAAAATAGTAAGTGGGGCTTGTTGAAAAACCAAGAGAAAAGGATATAATTGGCTTGAAATGGGTTTATAAGACCAAATACAATGAGGATGGCTCAATTTAGAAGCATAAAGCTCGTTTGGTTGCAAAAGGTTATTCGCAACAACCTGGAGTTGATTTCAACGAGACTTTGGCACCGATTGCTCGAATGGAGACTATTCAGATTGTTCTTCCTCTTGTAGTACAATTGAAGTTGAAAGTATTTCAGTTGGATGTTAAAATAGCTTTTCTAAATGGAGAAATTAAGGAAGAAGTTTACGTCAGCAATCACCTGGATATGTTGTGCAAGGGAAAGAAGAAAAGGTTTTTCGATTTATAAAAGCCTTGTACAGGTTAAGACAAGTGCCAGGGGTATGGAACAACAAGATTGACAAATACATTCAAAAAAATGGTTTTGAAAGAAGTCCTAGTGAGTGATCACTCTACATCAAGAAGAAAGAAAATCTTTTGAGAAGATTTGATTTGTTCAATTGCAAGCCAATAACAACACCAATGGCATTGAATGAGAGGTTTTCCAAAATGATGGTGCTACAAAGACTAATGCATCTCTATTTAGAAGCCTTTTTGATCATTAATCTATCTCACAAATACTAGATTTGATATTGTTCATGCGGTCAGTATGTTTCAAGTTTCATGAGTGATCCTAGCCAAGTACACTTCAGAGTTGCAAAAAGAATTCTCAAATACATCAAAGGAATAATTGGTTTTGGCATCAAATATACAAAAGAAAGAGCACTCCCGTGTATCTATTTTGCCTTGGAACAAAGCCAATAAGATGGAGTTCAAAGAAGCAAGCCACAATTGCACTTTCATCAGTAGAGGTTGAATATATCTCAGCAACAAGTGTAGCTTATGAAACGGTTTGGCTAAGGAAGGTTTTAAAAGATTTGCAGCAGGAACAAAAGTTAGCCACAAAGATTTATTGTGATAATAAGTTAGCAATTGTGATGACAAAGAATCTTGTTTTCCATAACAGGTCAAAGCACATTAAACTTCATCATCACTTCATCACAAAATTAGTTGAAGAGAAAGAAATTGAGATGAAGTTTTGCAAGACAGATGAGCAGTTGATGTTTCCACAAAGCCAGCTTCAATTCAAAAGCTCAGTCATTTCAAGGAGAATATGCAGATTACAAATTAAGATGGAGTGTTAAAAGATAATTTGTAATTAATTTATGAGTTTAGCACTACAAAAGAATGTGGCTTTTACTGCAACTTTCTACCGCAGTTCCAGAGAAGTGAAGTAAAAATAGAAAATCTGTGGCGGGAATTTATTTATTGCATTTTCTATGGAACAGTAGTAAAAGGCAATATATTCCTCCTCCTTTCCCTTTTCCTTTCTCATTTTTTCTATCTCTATCATGTCCTGCTCCTCAAGCCCCATTCTGAATCCCTAATTTCCCAATCTCTCTCTAGCTCTCTCCATCTCATCTCCTAATCCCTAATCTCTCTCTTCTATTCAATCTGCAACCAAGCTTGAGAAGCCGTACGCAGCTACTATTTCCAACAGCGATATCAGCAATAGTCGTATGTATCTCGTCCACCAAGCCAGTGTGATTTTCGGCCTCCATTCCTTCTAGCAGCACAGTATATATCTCATCCATCTCCCTTCTGTTGTCTGAGAAGAGTTTCGTCTGTATGTGAGAGTTTAATAGTGATGAGAAGAGTTGCCAGCAAAATTGGAGGTTAGTTTAAATAATTTTATGGAAATTAGCTAATTAGCAAAAGCGAAGTTCCCTTCTCTTGTCTGAAATTAGCTATTTTTTTTCAACATTTGGGTCTCTTCTGTTTGCTTCTCGTCTTATGTTGTTTTGTTTTTGCCTGAACATATTCCTCTCTCTTCTGCCCAATTTTGGCTGCTTCTAATGTGATTGTTAGTTTACAACATCTGGTTTCACGTGCAGGAGATACACTAGTGGAAAAAAGTATGAGCATGTTGTACTTGACTTCGTGTGGCTTTAGATGGTGACTACACTACACGGTGGTAGAGTTTCTCAGAGAAAGGTGAGTGTTTCACCATTTTTTTTCCCCAGGATGGCATGCTGTTGGATGCAGCGTTATTCACATCAAAAACACTCTTGTAGCTTGTTCAAAGTTTGGTCTTGCAAAAGTTTTATTTGTATCTCTCAAATTGGTGGGTTAGTTAGATATCTCTTCATAAGATTACTTGTTCGATGAAATGCCGCAATGAAATAGGTTTGTAATTGATTTGTTAAAGTTGAACTAAGATTACTAATGTAGACCATGATAGAATAATTTGATTTCAATTGAAAAGATTACCTATTGATAGATCGCATCAATTAAATGTGTTTACAGCTGATCTGTGTGGCTTGCTTTGATTGTTGGTTTGCTTTCTTTAATATTGATTATGTTGATGCTCGATGAATTGAAGATGATTATGACCTAGCCAGAAATTTCACTGGAACTAGTAGTTTACAACATGAATTGTACTCTTTATTTTTAAACTTCAAACTTTCCTTCAGGTTGTGAATGTTTGTAAGCATCTGTTAGTCGTGTTCATTACAATGTTATTCGATTAGATAGGTTGAGTGCTTAGATGCTCAAGGTGGCCTTTAGTTGTTCTATTTTGATATTTACTAGCATGTAGTATCAGATTCAACAGTCTCTGTTTGGGTGGTAAAGTTGCTCTTGAGTGCTATTTATGTTCTTTAATTTAACATTCTTAATGTACCACCACTATCAGTCACAGGTTTAAAAGATGTGTTTCACTTTTTCTCTTATCATTGAATGTACGATAGGGTAGTAAAAGTTTTCACATTGGGAACATATGTTGTCTTTGTATCCACTCATATTGAAGACATTTGATCATTTGAAGTCTAATAACTAGAACTATATTATGCAACTTTTAGTTTTATGATCTAGTAAAAAATTCCTAGGAAATAATCTTAGGTATCTATGATTTAGTTAAAAGTTTCCTAGGAAAATAATCTTATGTATCTTTAAAACCATAGTAGTAAGTGTATACCCTTTTACTATTACAGATTTGTCATGCAAAATGGAGGGAGTTTGACTTTTCAAACTTTCGAATATATATATGACATTAATTCGGTTTGGATGGGAATCAGTTAGTTACTGGAGGTTCTAATTTGATTAAATGGTGTTTTTAGCCTTTCTATCTGTGTATGTAATTTCAAAATTGTTGCCATGTGTTACAAAGGCTTCAAGTTTGCAGCATAAGAAGTGAAGTTAATGCTATTTCTATTTTTATTTTTGTTTTCCTTCTTTTTTTTAATTTAAAAAATTTAAAAAGGGAGGAAGAGAGAATTAAATAAGAGTTTGTGTTGAGGATCTGAGAAAATCCACATCTTATGTTTTAACATTTGTAATCACTTAAATTGAGCTAAATGATAGAAAAGGCCACTCATGACAAATTCTTAAGTGGTTGGATGAGTTTATATAGTTGAGTTTTATTTTTGTGTCCAATTCGTGTTAAGCCAATGTATCCTCTGATTTGAACTGCTTGGGTTGGGACTGCATAACCATTTTTGCCACTTAATTTTATGCAAGGTTATCTAAGCAATAATGTTCTCTTCCCATGTTAATAGAAGGCATTTTAATTTTCATTTTAACCTCCAAAATGAGGTAGTCGTTAGTGATCAGTTCATTCCTATTGTAATTTTTCAAATTTCATAGAGTTATGCATATAACTTAACTATGGACTACGGAGTTGAGGAAGCCTTGTTGATGAATAGATTGCCCTCTAAATTTTGTCAGTCTTTCTGAATAGGAGTGGTAGTCCCTCATTGATATGCCTTTTTTCTTCTCTTTCCCATAAGCCATCAGGCAGCCCGAACTAATAGTGATCAAGTTTGGATGAGCACCCTGGGTTTGGTCCTATTACATTATTGACTATTTTCACTTTGACCAATTAACATTAGCATACAGTTTCCCCTCTGGGTTCTGTGAGAACATGTCTATGGCCAAACTTGACACAATTTTGAAGCTTTTGAAAATTCAAACTGCACTGATTGGTGCCTGCCTCAGTAAATCTTAGTAAAGATGCAATACTCTGTAATAAAAGAGTACTTGTCACCTGCTTGTGAAAAAAAAAATTATAATACTTGATATATGTCATTTCAGTTTTAAACTTGCAAGAGATAACAGTTTAGGCAGTGATCTTCGAAAAAAAATAGTTAATGATATATGTTCTCAATCTCACGAAGATCCTAACTAGCTCCACTCTATAGAAATTTTTTATTGTTCATAAAGAGAACTTCTTGAGTTTTATTTCAATATTTCTATTTGTTTAAATCTGATAAAATTCTTTGTGAAAATAAATAATGTTTTGAAATTATTTGATTATATTTTAAGTAGTATGTAAAGAACACTCTACTTTTTATATATCCTCCCATAGAAGAGTAATGTTATATTTACAACTAAATTTTATAATCAAATTTTTACAATCTGAATGGACAAAAATTCACTAGATGAATAAAAAATAAAAGTACATAATAAAAGTTATAATCCATGATATAGTAATCATATCTCCTATAGGGATTTGTCAACTCAAATAGTAGAAATGATTAGCTTTAAATGAGTTATAAGTGTAGTATTATTCTTTCGTAAATATTCCCTTAGATGGGCACAAAAATCTTGTAGAGATTGTTGCAGCTTAATTTAGAAGTCCAAGTTCTAAATCCTTAGCAAATTGCGTGGTTACAAAAATAAAAAATGAAATTATGTTCACTAATACATAGTATAGAGAAGATCTGCAGGAAAGAAAGAAACTCTGGCTCATAACGCTAAAGTGAATCCAATGTTAATAACTTAACTAACTAAATCCTTTTAACTTTCATAACAACAAACTAACTAAATCCACCTATACGACATCAGGTATTCACTTAACTTTCATTTACTCTATATGTGGTTATTGAAAGAGTTGCTATCTAATTTATGAAGCTGGTGAGAGATTGATTTGATTGATGATTTTAATTGTGAATTGCATTGAGAATATGTAGTTGTTGATCTTGCCTTTGGGAATATAGTTGTATTTGCTAACTATTTATCACAATGCTATATGTAGTACATAGAGTCTAAACCCAAGTGACAACATGATTACTTTGTTTTTTTTTTTTCAATAATTATAAGTTGTTGATGATTGAAACTATTTAAGATTATAAGCTTTTCTAAATCTTCCAAAATATCTTAGGCTTCGGTTTCAGATACTTCAAGTGCACATCAAAATCGTGTAAACATTGACTCTGTAACAACAAATGAGGAGGAGAAATAGGTATATATATGAAGTTATTTATAATTTCTATGTAAATAAATCAATGTAAGGCATATAGCTTTCACTTGAACTTTTTTAATAAACTTATGAATAGTTTAGTACTAATTTTTGCTTTTATTTGTGCAGGTTTTTTTGACATGAAGACTTGATTGGAATAAGACTTGTACACTTATTTTAGGTAGTATTTGTTCCAATCACTTAATACTTTTTAGATTTAAACACTTTTTAGAACTTAATTTACACCACTTAATAGGATGTTTGTTTGTTTTTTTAGATACCACTTAAAAAAAGTGGAAAGAGAATATTTTACCTTTAATGTGACTTTTTTATCCTTATTGAAATGTAAAATGTTTATATTTATATTTATACAATCATTTAAAAATTAAATAGTTAATAAAATTAAATAAAAAAATTTTTCATTTAAATAATTAATATTATATTTCTTACAACCTTTAAAAAATAATTATTAAGTAAAATTAAATAAAAATTCTTTTTCATTTAAATAGTTAATATTATATTATATTATATAAACTCATATGATATTATCGTGTAACTACTATATCATTAATATTATCAATTTTTAAAATTCATTCCTCCAATTAGATCAAGTTTAAGCCATATCAATTTTATAAAAAAAATTGTAAGAGTAGTATTTTATCCATTACATTTTGAGGACCATATTTTGAATCATAGACAAATAATCCTATTAATTAAAGTGTTTTCCATTTCATTAACTTAAAAAGAAAAAAAACTAATATGATCTTTTAACTGATTATATTAACTATTAATTTTTTATTTTAAACTCACACTATTAAATAAAATAAAATATCCTTAGCAATCTAATAAATAACTTTTGAAGTTTCAATAAAACTGTCTCTATAATATGTAATAAAATTCTATCAAATATATTATCTATTTTCAAACTCACTATTTATAATGATATCAAATTTTTCAATTGTTATTATTCAATGTATTATTAGCTAATTAGTTTAAAATATTAATAGAAATAAATGAAAGTTTACCAATTATAAAAAATATTTATCATATTTTAATATGGTAATTATAAATATAGTAATAAATAATATAACAATTTGATAATAAGTACTAAAATAATCACAAATATACAAGAATTGTACATTTTAATAAATTAAAATAATATTCATAAATAAAAACTTGATAAAATTTATATTATTTTAATATGTAGGGATATTTATGAAATAAAATTTTTAACACCTCATTTAGACAATAATGATTAAAAATTTGGATAAACTTTATATTATTTTAATATGTAAGGATATTTATGGCATAAAATTTTTAACACCTCATTTGAACAATAGTGATTAGAAAAAGTGATAAATTTTTACTTTTTCAATTAAGTGATTTGTCACTTAAAATAAGTGCTAAATAGAAAAACAAACAAAAATTTTAAGATTTAGATCTAAACACTTTAAGTGTTAAGTGATAAGTAGAAGAAAACAAACACCACCTTAGACTTTTGTACTTATTGGAAACAAACTTAATACACCTCTTTTTCTTTCATGTTTGCGAATGTATGTGAATATTTCTTATATTGTACTTTTATGTGTTATGCCAATATCAATTATTTGTTATTTGTATGCGAATATATTCTTATAGATGCAATGAATCAGGTTCCAAAAGGGGAAAAAAAAGATTCTGTACTTTTTACGGCGGGCAAGAAAACCGCCGCAAATAACCACACAACAAACATTTACCGCGGGTAGTGAGACCGCAGTTAACAACATTTCACGATGGGCTTCAAAATCGCTGTAAATACACCAGCTCGTCCATTTACGGTCTCCGAAACCGCCGTAAATAAATTAGACCACACCACCTCATCCATTTATGGCGGGCTTGATGACCGCGGTTAACAAGTTTTTACTAGGGGTGGCATGTGTATGGTATGATATGGTATTGTCATACCATCTCCCTACCCTCCATAGGTCGGGTTTTAAATTGTTATACCATACGATACCATTCTTGAATACAGTATCATACCACATCTCGGCATGGTACGGTAGGGGCGAGTATGGTACGGTATTTTCGGGTGGTTGACCAAATTGACCAAAATTTGGATAATGTTTTACCTTTTTTTAAATAATTTTAAAGCTTTATTTATAGCTTTTTTTTTTCAAGATTTTGATCTTTTGAGTTCTTATTTTGACATTATTTAATATTATGATTATTAAATTTTGTACTAAATAAAAAATCAAACAATTACATATCTTTAACAATGCAAATAATCAAACAACTAAATATTCCATAACAACACAAATAATCAAGTAACAACATATCTATAACAACATAAAAATATCAAGTAACTAAATTTTTCATAACAACACATATACTCAAGCAATTAAATATCTGTAACAACACAAATAATAAGTAACTACATATCCAAATTCTTCCACAAAGTTTCAACCTTCAAGTCCAATCATTAAGTCTTACAAAGTTTTCAACTTCCAATCTAATACAAATTTAAAAAAATTTAAAAAAAGAAAAAAATTATAATTCACTTAGAAAGATAATAAATACATTAAAATTTAAAAAGAATGACAAAAGAAAGTTAGAAATGAATATTATAATAAAATTATTGAAATTACTTCAAATTTTCTATGATTAGGGATTTAGGGTTACCAACCTTTTCATTGAATACTCGATTAAGATATGTAACAGTCACACATATATATTATACATAACCAATTATATCATTACACATGGTATAATTTTTAATTTTTGAAAAAAGGTATAGTATGGTATGGTATGATATCGTCGGGTTTTTTTAAAAATACCCGCCACCATATCATATATAGTGGGTTTTCAAAATTTTTACAATACCATACCATATTCTTTTCTTATACCCTACCCTACCTTCACCATAACAAGACGGGTATGTCGAGTTCGGGCGGATGGGCGGGTATCATGCACACCCCTAGTTTTTACGACGAGCTTGTAAACCGCAGCAAAAAATTAGACTACACAACAACCTTTTACGGCGGGCAATGCGACCACGGTTAACAAGTTTTTACGGCGGGCTAAAATCGAGGTAAAAAGTAGAAATGCCTTTTACGGCGTCACTTTATACGACGGGCTTAAACCGCCGTTGGACCGTCGTAAAAGACCTTTTACCGTCGTTTTGGCCCGCCATAAAATATTGGTTTTCTTGTAGTGTAGATGCATCTAGATGCATGGCTTTTGATATAATCTTTGAGTGGAGACTTTTGATATGCTCATTGATGTTTGAGTGGATAGTTAAGGCTGGAGTAAATTGCTTTTATGATTCATGAAACAGCCAAATTGTTATTAATATGGTTTATGAAGGGTCATGTAATGGAGTAGTATAAATATGTACTCATTCTTTGTTTTGAGAGGACAAGAATGAAATGAAAATCTGTTCCTCCAGTCCACAAATAGAGTCTTCTCTATAAAAAATTGTTTCTCTTCCTTTTTATCTCTTTGGTTCAAAACCAAAACTCCAAACACACATGAGGACAAACAAGCAAAACATTGCATATTGCAAATGGTCTATCACACAAACAGGAGCACCATGATTGGAATGAAATTTGAGTCTATCAATGAGAATCTCCAACACCCACTTGCGTGCATTTGAGAAGGACTTTACACGGGAAGGATAGAGGATTTTGGAGGTAAGGTCACGATGGAGGAGCCGCCGAGTAGGGCCGTAAGGGGCTGAGCCGATGTTATGCTGATTGCCACTGATAAGTTTCTCCACTGGGAGAGCAGGTGGACGGTTTACGAAGATGGCAACAGGTTGGAACAAGGCTTGATGAGCAAAAAGCGATTGGCAATGAAGATTGCAGGCCTGGAGCCAAAATGGAGAGTGATAATCGGGCCACATTTCACGTCCAGGTTTCAGAGGATGGGCTTGATTTCAGCGAAAGATTTAAGCAGCAAATGAAAATTTCCAATGATGGGAATGGAAGGGGGACCTGGAAGGATTTTGTGGGAGGTCGATGCCTTGGTGAGAAGAGTGAAGAGGAGCTTGATGAGGGCCAGAATGGAGAGTAAGATGAGGAGAATGAACCAGGTTCCCATGTTGTAAAAAAAAAATGAAGAAAATTTGACAAAATGGAGTTGGTATCTTAGTGGGGTAAAGGTGTCAATAGCAACATGTACCTGAAATGAGAAAAGAAGGACAAGACTTCAATATTTTTTCTAGTTAAAATCGTCAATTACAATAGGTGATAAATGACATGATATTTTAAGATAAATATATTGATCATATCTTATTAATAGTATTTATCGTAATTATCTCTATAATAATGATACAAATGTCAAAATCAGATATATAAATTTTAAAAATGAATATATTTATGTAACAATCAATCACATCCTTAGATAAAGATACGAGATAAATATAACACGATCTCTAATAAGATCTCCATCTATATTACATAATAGAATAACATATTATTAGACACTTTAAAATTAAAAACTATAACAACATACACGCAAAATAGAAGCAATATATGTGCAAAGAACAATTTATATATAATCACCCAAACTAATTATAATTTTCTTTTCCTTCTCATTTTTCTTCTTCTTTCTTCTGTTTCCTTAACTTTTCTTCTTCGTCTTCTTCTGTCGCGGCTTTGCACTTCTCTCTTTGGTTTTATTCTCTTGGGTTAGTATATATGGAAGCCAAGGTTTTGTTCTGTTAAATACAAAAAAATCTCCAACACTAATAATATCTAGAGCAACCCGAGGAAGTCATTAAATGCCTTTTATGAATCTTGTCCCATGCAGTGTCTTAAACCATGCATTTAGTTCCTTTGCTGCATAAGAGGATTATCAATTGCCAAAATGTTGACTTGCATTGAAAATTTTTCCGTTGGACATAGTTAAAACATGTGGAGCATTTTCCTCGCTACAAAGTTTATCACACGATAAATCTCACTCCAACCCATAAAGTTTGACTAATATTGCATAAGTGCGGCATTGTACTTTCATTTTACAAAATAATTAATTATGTAATTAATAATAAGTAAGAATGATTGAACTCTATTGTAGGTAAAATAATACTATATATTTGTTTTTATCACTTAATACTTTTTAGATTTAAACACTTTTTAGAACTTAATTTAAACCACTTAAAATTATATTTGTTTGCTCTTTTATATAACTCTTAAAAAAAGTGGTAAGAGAACATCTTATTTTTAATATGATATTTTTACTCTTGTAATAAAAAATATAAAATATTTATATTTCATTTATACAAATTCGTAAAATTAAATCAAATTTATTTTTTATTCAAATAACTAATGTTATATTTATGACAATCTCTTAAAAGTAAAATAGTTAATAAAATTGAATTAAAATTCTTTTCTTTTACTATTTGTTACAATCTTTTAAAAAATTATTTTTATTAAATTTAACAATTCAAAGTTATTATAATCATCTTACAAGTATTTAAGATATAAGATTATATACACACATATAATATATTAAATTAACTATATAATTTGTTCTCCAAAAGATATTTTGATTGATTAATTAGATATTTTAAAGTTTTAAGTTTTCTAGTTAATTTGAATGTGAAATATTTATTTTTGTTATGAAAATTAAAATATATGGCTTTAAATATATGTAAAATAAATAGTTTACAAAATTAAATTGAAATATTAATATAGTGATAAATTAATAAGCTTATTTATTATAAAAACCAATATATTTATATTTTGTTTGATATAAGTCAAGATTATCAATAATTATATACTTTAATTATTTCTTAATTAATTTATTACATTAAATTTTTATTTATTTTAATTTTATTAGCCAATGCATATAAAACAAGTCAAATTTTAAAAATTCAAATAAATTATATTATTATAATTATTCTTTTTATATATTTTATCTCATATACAAACATAATTTAATTTTTAAATTAAAATTTGAATTTCAAATGCAGTAGGTAATATTATATTATTTAAATATTTTATTTAAAACAAAAAATAAAAAATTTTGAAAATTCGATCCCTGGAGCCGTCGTTCCGGGCCCCTGTCCGCCACCAATCGTCGGCGATATAGTGCGTTTCATACACCGATTACACCATCATGATTGGATTTGACTGACCTATAAGGCTGTTGAAATGATTCTTGTTGAAATAGTGGCATTTTGTCATAAAATACCCAAAAACATTCGGCGGTCGAATGTTTTGCAGCCTTTAACGGACAAATGTTGCTGTTTCCTGTAAAAAAAATCCGACAGCCATGTAGAGCGAGCCGAGGCACTAATGATGGTACTAGTGGTGTTGCTGCACGTGTGATTCCGGTGAAGGTTGACGACGGCTGGCCAACAATGACAACAAATGTCGGCGATTGTCCGGTTTCCAAAATTTGAATAAAAAAATAAAATATTCAATATTAATATATTTTTATTTTTAATATGAAATATTTTTAATTAATTATATTACTCTTATTAATTGAATATAAGGGGTATTTACGGAATAAAAAATTATCACAAGAGGACAGCTTAAACATTTCAAACTTTTTAAACATTTGGAAGAAAAATAGTGATAAATTTTCGCTTTTTATTTTCAGACAATTTCATATTAAAATAAGCTATTAGATATAAAAATAAACATGCAAAAAATTTTTATTCTCTTAAATTTGAATGGATTCAAATTTCAGAGGTCCAATCAAACGGACTCTAATTGACCAATAGCCAAAACTAACTTACCATCCAAGACAATAGAATCAACCCTCAACATTTTTCCAGCAAACTTTGATCATGGTCGTAATTTGAATTTTTAAAATCGTAAACTCTTGTCCTTGTATTAGTGTATTTTAATCTTTAAACATTTATCATAAAACAAAAGGACAATTTGTGGGCCCCCATTATTTGCCAAAAGTTCAATGTCCACCCCAATTTTTCAAAAATCATCACAAAACGCCTAGTCATTAATAATTTTCTATTAAAATAAACTGATAATGTTATAATGTCATTTATGCTCTTGTCGATCAAGTAAAATATCATATTTCTTCATTTATCTTTTAAAATTTTGGAAAATTTTGAAAGTGTTAGAAATTAAACTTGACACGTAATTTACAAAGTATGAGATTTACCATCAAGCCAAAGAAAATTTAATTTTATGTGAGTAAAAAACTTATTTAACTGATTTAAATGAAATAATGGCTCATTCACTAAAGCAACCCACCACAACTAAATTTAATTCCAATAACACCTAAATTGCAATCAAACTCAAATTCTAATGGCACAATCCCAACCAAAATTATTTCTTTCTTTTCTATTTGTTAAGAAAATCAAATATAAAATAGAAACCTAATCTAAATAAAGAAATAAAATCTATATCAAAATAAAAATAAAATATATATCAAAATGAAAAGATATATATTTTTTACTTTCATTAGGTTTCCATTTTCTATTTGATTTTCTTAAAAAGAAAAAAAGAAAAGAAAAGAAAGAAATCTGAGAGAAATCAAATTACTTCATTCCCATAGATTAAATAATGTTTATGTTAAATTTAAATATTATATTTTCTAAGTTATAGGTAACTGCAGAGCCGTGGACGTTGCGTCAGTCCCCGCATCAAGAAACTCTTGAGCATAAATTGACTATTTTATTTTCTTTTATCTTTCTGCTGTCCTCTTCTGAGAGCTGCAAATCGAGCAACGTATGGATGGTACTACATAATCTACATTCTCATAATATTTGTCCTTGTCGTCATTACTTAAATTAAACCCCTTTTGCTTTATCTACTTTCTTGTTTTTATGAGAGGGATAAGTATGTTTTCTTTGTCTTGAAGGATCTGCATGACTCCTCCCAACGCTTTCCAAACAAAATCTTTCCGAGGCTTGGCCAGAAATTGAGAACCTGGAATGTTTGGAACCCCAAAAGGAAACGCCCCTGACCATGTTCTATCTCTCTGATTTTCTTCTCCTCAAGCTTGTCGCCAAAACACATGAGGGCTAACAAGGAAAACATTGGATATTGCAACAGGAGCACCAGGCTTGGACTGAGATTTGAGTCTATCATGAGAATCTCCAATTTCCACTTGCGTGCAAGTGAGAAGGACTTTACACGGAAAGGATGGAGGATTTCTGAGGTAAGGTTGCGGCGGAGGAGCCGCCAAGTAGGGCCATAAGAGGCAGAGCTGATGTTATGCTGGTTGCTACCCATAAGTTTGTCAGCTGGGAGAGGTGGTGGACAGTCTGCAAAGATGGCACCATTTTGGATCAAGGGTTGATAAGCAAGAGAGCGATTGGCAACGAAGATTGCAGGCCTGGAGCCAAGACGGACAGTGACGACGGGGCCATATTTTGCGTGCAAGTTTCGGATGATGGCCTCTGTTTCAGAGAAAGATTTAAGCAGCGATAGAAAGTTGCCAATGATGGGAATCGTGGGAGATTGTGGGAGATTGATGCCTTAAGTGAGAAGAGTTAAAAGAACCATGATGATTGCGGAAATGGAGAGTAAGATGAGAAGGATGATCCAGGTTTCCATGATGTAAAAATGAAGAAAATCTGGAAAATTGGAGTTGGTGTGCTACTGAGAGGCGTCAATGGCATGTATAGTATACACGAAATAAGATAAGACGGAAACAGGGCTTCACCGTTTCTATCTAATTACGTACAGTTGTTAATTAATTGCATGCATTAGATTTTAATATAAAAATATTAAGTAAGTGTCATGTGTTTTCACTTTTTGTGAATATAATTAAATGTCTAATGAATGGTAAGTGCAGGAATCATTATTTATTACGGTTGACTTCCGAGGAAAACATCAACCCTCAAATATATTTTTCCCCCAACCTTTTTTCTCTCAGCAGAGCACTTGTGTCAGATCCTAGCCAGCTGCTCTTCCAGTGAAGCGTTACTAGGCAATTTTAGGAAAATCCTCAAAAAGTTGACAAAGATGACCAAAAATGTTGGAATCGGAGACGATAGACTTTTCAAGTTCTTAAACATTATTAATGAATAAAAATAAGAGAATTTATAATCCTCATCCATATAGTACTAGGATCATTTTAAATCTATTTAATTTGTGAATACGAAGGTATAGATAAAAAAGGACTATACCTAAAATCAAGTCAAGTTTTAATTGTTCAATATTCAAGTTGACTCGGTTAATCATAGGTTTGTCTCATTATTAGTATTTAGCTGTCTTCGACAATTGTTATTTTTTTATATTAAGCATAAATTTTATATCATTTAATCAAAAATTTTAATTTAATTTATTTATTTTTTATTTTTATTTAAAAATCAAATACAATAATGCATTTATGTAATTTCAATAAAATTAAAAAATTAAAAATTAAATTAAATTTTTGTTAAGAATTTGTAAGAAAAAAATTTAACTATCATGAATATCGATCAAAACCATTAAGAAGAAATTCTCATAAAAGACTATTTTTTCTTAATATGACTATTGATTGACTAATTATTATATAATATAAAAAATTATACCATTCAAAAATATATTGAGAGCAATAATTTCTCATCAAATTCATATCTAAATACCTTTTTGCGAGGGTATATTATGTCATTACTGACGACACATTGCCCTTAGTAAAATCTTTTTTATCCCCTTTAGAATTCCCTCAAAATAGGCTATGATGAGAGAGGTTGGCGGCGATAAAATACTATTTCTAAGGGCATTTTACGACTATTTTTTATGGCATTACGCCCTTGGTAAAACTCTTTGATTTCTTCACAATTATCATCGATGAAATCTTGCTTCCGTTGATAGACCCTCAAAAAAAGTTATTCTCGAGGAAAATTAAAGTTATTTTCGACAACATTTAGCCCACGAAAAAGACCTATGACTTTCCCTATGAATTGGTTATGGTAGAAGAACATGGCGCCAATTCATAACATTTGCAAGGGCATTTGGTATTATTTCCGATCAGAAGTTTGCCCTTGGTAAAAATAATTGAAACTTTACCACAATGATGGTTGGTCGTGTAGCCGTTGGAGAATGTGGTTATTACCGAGGGCAAAATTTGCCTTCGGAAGACGTCGTCGGTAATAAACTGTTTTGTTGTAGTGATTGCTTGTCATTTTGAGTCTTCTTACCGCTACTAAAAGACTGTAAAAAGAAGATATTGAAAAAAGGTGACGACAGAGGCGGAGTTACACACTCCTCTTGGCAGCCCACCCAAAAAAAAAAAAAAATTGTAAATGACATATTCATATATATTTAAGTTTGGCCCCCTTCTGATGATTTTGTTCCTTCTGGCCTCCCTCCTTAATATTGATGTATCACCATTGGCCCGGCCCTAGCTCCAACTATAAAATCCTGGCCCTGCCCCTGCCCCTGGGTGACGATTCAATTCAAACCGTTCTTATAATGCTTTTCAGATATTTAATTAAAAAAGTCTTCTTTTTTTATTATTATAAAGAAAAACTTATTTCCTAACCTATTCTTTATGTCATAATATTATTCAACAAATTTTATTAACTATTTTCAATATTAAACATTTTTTAACAATCATTAGTTTGGAAACCTATTCATTTTTTTAAATAATTAAGATTTGAAGACACTGGAATAGAGAAAACAGTCTTTTGTGAAAAAAAAGTCCTTAAAAATATTTCTAAATGGTTAAAAAGTGTGTTTAATAACCTTTTTTTTTTTTATAGCAGTGAACAGGAGATAAGGGGTTCACCAAACAAAAGGCTAATATGTAACAAAAATAGCATGCAAATGTGCTCTAAGATTAGTTTGAACATGATAAGAGGTTATTTACTTCTAGAAGGTATGCGTTCCTGCAGTTGAAGTTATGATGTGGCTGTTTGATTCAATCATTTTTTTCGAGATATATTTAATGCTTCTTATTTTAAGGACAAATTTTTTGAGATTTATTTAATAAATGGTGTTGCCTATAGCTCCTCATTCTTGTAAATTTTCCTTGTGAATGTTATGATTTCATTTCTGTACAACTTTTTTGAGATTTATGTTAGTCGTTGAATTTCGGGTTAATATATAAAAATAGAAGTCACTGGCTATCCAGTAAATTAAGGGAAAATATAAACCATAAATAAATAACTTTACAGAAAGACTAAAATATTAGTTTAACTCATCATTATGCAGCACTTTAAGCTACTGCTAGCTAGCTAGCTTTTGCTACTTTGAACCTGTCTTTTCGTCTCTTTCAGTCTTAATCGCTAGCATCAATTCTTAAGGCACAATGGATATCTATAGCGTCTGAATGGGGGTGTTCTTTGTTTTTAGGAGTTTAATGAAGCCTCAGAAGTGGGTGAGTCATCAAGCAGTCCTGAGGTTTCTAGTGGGATTCAAGCTTCAGAGGAGTCAAATAATAGGTCTCCTAGTAAACGTTTGCTTGGTTTTTTTTTTTTTTTTTTTTTTTTTTTTTTGGATCTTCAGGAGTAAAAGGAATTGGTCCCACAAGTGGAAGACCACTGCACTACAAGGATATGTATTTTTTTATATTCACTATGTTCAATATTTTGTCCAAATCATTTTATTATACCATGACTATGATAGAGTATATGTGTATGTGTTGTGATGCAGTCTCTTAATACTTTTGGAAAATGTTATTGTAAGTTACCACCTTTTTTTTTGGTATGTTGATCATGTACATTTTCTTAAGCATACATCTTTTCTTAATTAAAATTTTGCTTTATTATTTAAATAATATATTTTCATAAATATGATCTATTTTGAGTATGTCAAAAAATCTTATTAGAAACCCATACTTGGCAGTGGGAAAACCCTTAAGTATATTTTTTTAATTTTTAACTGACAAGTATTTCTTGAAATTCAAAGTCCTAAGGGATTGGTTTGACGAAAATACCTAAGCAGGGCCGGGCACTTGGATCCTCGGTTGTTGTCGGATCAGGAAATTTCTTGGAATTCCGAGGAATTAGGTTGGAGACGGGAAGGGGGAGAAGATTTCTGAGGATTGCCCAGAGCCGAGCCGGGGACAGGGACCATGCTCCCCTCCCCGAACCCGACTCAGAATAACTAATAATGAATAATTTAAATTAATTAATTTACAATTATATTAAAACTCAAACCAAATCCAACATTCTAGCCCAAAAGAAAGTTTGCATTTAATGCCCACGCAAGTATAATTGTGTAAGCTGAGCCCAATTCCAATTATCAAATAATCTCGAAAGAGATAAAAGCACGCGTAGTTGAGGTGTCTAGATTCAAGTAGAGATCAACACACCAAGTTGCCACTAGGCTAAGCCCAACTTTTGCACATGAAATGTGAAAAGCAATGTAAGTCACCTACTGATTATTATTACATGCAAAAAAAAAAAAAAAGACAAGGGGAATTGCCTCGTCCCGGTCCCGAAATTTTTGGGAAATTTTTTGGGGAGGGGGACTTAAACGCCGTGCTGAGCATCCCCGGGCCAGCCACGGGTTTTTGCCAACCCTACTAAAGGATACATCTTGTGGCTTTATTTGTGACAATTATATTACAGTTACGTATTTGTGGGTTGGTCAATGCCATAGGGTGAAAACCATATTTGGAATACTTGTGGAGGAAAACAAAGAAGTATTAAGATTTTTCTAGTGGTTAATGAATTTACCCATTGGCTCAATGGCAGCCAATAATTAAAAATTTTTACATATAAGTTAGTGCAACTGGTTCAATAGATTCATGAAGCCAATGTACATTAAAGTTCATGGTCGCCATGAGAGAAATCTATAGAAGGAGAGCCAGGACACCCTGTAAAAAGCAGACTTCAAATTCTCTGTCAGTGGAAGACTAATAAGAGCAGTGGTTGAACAACTGAACTTGAAGATTTCCTATGGGGCAGGCATGAATTAATAACAGTTACAGATACTACTAAAATGCTTTTACCTATTCAAAATCAATAAAATGTGATCTTCATATTTTTAAAACGATGATTTCACTGTAATCTAACCCTAGCTAAGCCAAGAAATTAAGAATATATATTGACAACATAAACCTTTCTGAGGTCATGTTTTCACCAGTTGAATTTATTTATTAGATAATTAATAATGTTCCAATAGACCATTCTGCAGGTACAGATAAGGAAGAGAAGGCAAAGGTACTTCAAACAAGTTTCCACCAATTAACAATCAGGCTGTGAGCCTTTGTGCATGCATGCAGTATGGTACATGGATATAACATTGAGAATTTTTTACTCAAGTACTGCTAGTGATATGATATAATGAGATATTAGTAGTTAGAATCTAATTTAAAAGATTACATACCTCCCTTACATATACTCAGAGTATTATTATTGATTTATGGGTAGAGATTTTTGCAATATAAGACTTGTTTGCACCATGGAATATTTTATATTTGTAAATTCGTTTGAGATCTAAAATTCTGTAAGTGCTAGGCTTATTACTTTGTCTGACAGTAAATTGATTATTTTGAGTGGAATAATAATATATACAGACTTTGTATATACAAATTAATTAATATGATATAATATATGAAATTGTAAAACTATATTTTAAAAAATCAATAAAGGAGGATCATTGATTAAAGTGACAAATGACAATGTTAAACCTGTCTAGCTTTGGATCTTATTCCCTGTTATAAAGCTTATATCTATATAGAGCTTTTGTTAAAGAGTTTTTTGTAGTAACTTGATTAGAGATATTTGATTTATATTTCTAAGTTTGAAAATGAAAGAGGTGATCAGGAAAAAAAAAAGACTATTTAAAATTTGTAGGGTTTATGATATGACGCTATACTTATTTAAAATATATTTGTTATAAATATCAATAATGTTAGGTATACAATCAAGTTGTACAACCTAACTCATATAACTTGACAGGGTGTGAATTCATTGGATGTGTGGGTTCTATTTTATTTAATAAAAATTAGTTATTTCATTTTTTATTTTTACCCATCCAGTGAATTTATGCCATATCAGATTGTATAAGTTAGATTATATAACTTGATTATATAACTAGCATTATTCTATAAATATATTACAAAATGGTTCTCCCCTAGCTATTAAGTGTGGGAGTGGGGGCAAAATAGCATCACTGTTTATTAATATCCTAACTTATAATATGGATAGCTTTTGATAGATAACTGACCCTCCAATTGCTCTTTTCTCATTCTTGGTAATAGGTGGGCCTGCAACGGAGTTTTCATCACAATTGTAAACTCTGGCTTCTCCGACAAGTCAATATCATCGCCTCGCATGGCTCTCCATTGGAAAAACCAGACCAAGTTTGCCACAAAATACTCCAAATGAAGCATCGCCAGAGTGTTGCCAGGGCACATTCTTCTCCCTACCCCAAATGGCATCATCTTGATCTCCTTGTTTCCACTCAACACTTCTTCACTACAGTTATCAGTAGTGCTCCTGATTAAGAACCTCTCAGGCTTGAATGCCATGGGATCTTCCCATACTTCTGGATCCCAATTTGCCTCCGCCACCATGAAATTCACAACACCATTTTTGGGCACTACAGAGCCGTTGAGAACTACATCTTCAGTCACTGCATGCGGGAATAAGAAGTGCACAGGAGGGTGACGCCTTAAACCTTCCAAAACCACAGCTTTTAGGTATGGTAACTTGTGCAAATCTTCTTCTTCTATCACCTGCTTTGCTTCTCCCAGTATCCCTTTCATCTCCATGTATAGCTTCTCTTGAATTTCTGGATACTTCACCAAATTCGCCAGGATCCATTGCAAAGCCGTGGACGTTGTGTCAGTCCCCGCATCAAGAACCTCTGAGCATAAAGTAATTATTTCGCCATCTTCTAGTTTTCTAGTACCGCTCTCTTCTGGGAGCTGCAAATCCAGCAATGTATCAACGTATGATACTACATTCTCATAATCTTTTTCTACTTCATTATCCCTTGAATTAAGCCTTTCTTGCTGCATCTTCTTTCTGGCGTTTATTAAAGGGAGGTATACGTTATCTTTGTCTTGAAGAACCTCGAGCATCTCCTCCCAACTCTTTCGAAACAAAATCTTTCCAAGTCTTGGCCAGACATTAAAAAAACGGAATCGTGGCACGACGGAAAGCATACGCCGCTGTACGCGTTCTATCTGTCTTATTTTCTTCTCCTCGAGCTTGTCACCAAAACACATAAGGGCTAACAAGCAAAACATGGCATATCGGACATGGTCAATCACACGAACAGGAGCACCAAACTTGGAATGAGATTTGAGCCTATCAATGAGAATCTCCAACACCCACTTGCGTGCATGTGAGAAGGACTTTACGCGGGAAGGTTGAAGGAGTTCTGATTTAAGGTTGCGGCGGAAAAGCCGCCAAGTAGGGCCATAAGGTGAAGTATTAATGTTATAGTGATTTTTGCTGATAATTTTAGCGGTAGGGGGAGGTGGTGGACGGTCAGCGAAGATGGCGCCATTTCGGATCAAGGCTTGATGAGCAAGAGAGCGATTGGCAACATAGATTGCAGGCCTGGAGCCAATAGTAAGCCTGATGACAGGACCATATTTTGCTCGCAGGTTTCGGAGGATGGACTCGAGTTGAGTGGGAGATTTAAAGAGCCATAGAAGATTGCCAATGAGGGGAAAGCTGGGGGCAGTTTGTGGGAGCCTGATGGCTTGGTGAGAAGGGTGAAGAGGATCTTGATGAATACTGCAACGGATAGTGAGACGATAAGCACGAGCCAGGTTTCCATGATGGAAAAAGGAAGAAAATTTGGCGAAATGGGCTTTGACATTACGAGAATCCGAGTATTTTCCAAATCTAAGAATAAATAAGAAGTTTAAAACTTACTTTTGAGTTTCAAGAGATTAAAGATTAAAATTATCCTTATATCATGAGTTTTATGAGATTAATTTAATTTCAACCGTTACAAATAAAATAAAAAAATATGTTACAGGTTTATTAAGATATTGTATTTAGGAGTTACAATAGTTGTTAATTAACTAATTAAGGCATGGGACTATAAAAAGGTGTCTCCATAGTCTCCATAAAGGAAAATACAATACAATTTACGTGACTATTTTCTCTGTTTTGCATGCGCTAATGACTGATTGTGGATTAATTGTGTGTGTATATATATATAATGACTTATTAACTTCATATGTAGCACTGTATATGATTCACAATCATATATACCAATTAAGCCATTAACCAATTTCCTTCAAGTTCCTATATGTAGATAATCTCATTACCCTCCATGCATGCATAGGGCAAGCATTCGATCGCCAATTCCTCGAGAATAACAGAATCGAGAATAACAGAAGTAATCATGCCTACCTACTGTGAGACTGAAGCATTATTGTCCTTAATAGGCTGACCTAGAAAGTACTGATAGAATTGTGGACATTGTCGTGGAGCCAAAATGCTAATATATGAGCAAATAAAATAAATATAGATACTCTCATTACCCTTTGGCTCAAATGATAATTCCAATCAATTTGATTGACCGATGCCTTAGAATTTCCTGATCGATCTAGTAACATGATTTACATACATGTAAGGGAAACTCATTCGTGAACCGCATCATCGTTGCTGTTCCTTATGATTATATATAGGACGTCAGGAACTTTACCTTGTAAAATGTTGAGCACAAATTAATTCGATCGAGAAAGTTTAGAATATGTAAAACTAAATGTAATATTTGAAAATTATAAGATGTTGATGCATAATGCCATGTGGAAAGTGATTAACATAAAAGTGGTATGACTTTCTAAGGGATTGTTACATCATTTAGGATGCTAAACTTGCGATATATGATTCGGAACTTTGGTAGTAATATTTCTAATAACATGTTAATTAGGAGAGTCTCAAACGGTGCTTTTATTAAATATTTATTATTGAATTAAATAAGAATTTTATGATAACAAAGATAAATCGATCAACCATTTTTTCGAAAGTGTAGAGAATTAATATTATTCGCCCATCAGTTATACATATATGGGAATCCATTGTTAAATTCTTTCAGATAACTAAAAACAATTAAAATATAACACGATGGATTAGTTACTTCAATATTACATATGAATGCATAAAGCTGTACGCACAAATCTTATATGTAAAAAGTCTTTTTTAACTGGTAAAAATTGTTGCTTCCCTTCACCTGCCCCAAAACCAACACTGTTTCTTTTTTCAAATATGTTGACTGACCTTTATCAATATGAAATTCCTACTATATTTCATAATTAATTTAAGGGAAAAAAAAAAAAAAAAAAAAAACTATATAGGTCTTTTCGATGTTGGCAAAACTCTCAAAGATAATTAAACAAAAAGAAATCTGAATTTAATGTCATGGGCGCTCTCGTAGCTCAGTTGGTTAGAGCACCCGTTTAGTAAGCGGGAGGTCTTGAGTTCGACTCTCAACGAGAGCAAATTACTTCTTTTTTAAATATTTTATAATTTTTATAAAATTAAATCTTGAAGTGTCGCCGTTTTGTGACTCAAGCGTTGGGATTCCGGTACCGGATTGTATCGTTGTCTTCTAAACCACAATGCTTCACCACAAAATTTAACTGTCACTTTCCTTCGCTCCAAACAATCACGCTACACTTATATTTATTTTTATTATTAAATATTTATTCTACTCCTCCACTACTCCACGCATTTCAAATCCCTACCATACACTCCGTCCCTTACCCCACTATCAAATTCTTAGGATCTCCATTTCTGATTTTTTTCGCTCCTTTTTTATCTTGAATTTTCTTTTCATGTCTTCATTTTCTTCTTCCACTCCACCAAATCAACACTAACAACTCAGTAGTCAATAATGTTAGCTCACAAGACCTCTCACTTTCCGTTACTCTTCCACAAGTTCCGCCGCAATCTCCGGAACCGCCCCAAGTTTGCTTGCATTTTGGACCACGCCAACGTTATTGCCGCCGCTGCCGCTGCTGCGGCCACCTCCGGTAAGGTCCATGGTGCCGTCACCTCCGCCATCACTCATGTCGCTGTAACTGCCGTCGCTATCGCTTCCGGCGCTTGTCTTTCCACCAAGGTCGATTTCTTGTGGCCTAAGCTGGAGGAGCAACCGGGTACTTGTTTATAGTCTTTATTATTTCCCCGGTATTGATGGATTTTGTTATTTTACTGGTTCCGGTGACATTACTGATATCTAAGATTTGAGAATTGTGATATGAAATGTTGAAGTTGCAAAATATTTATGAAATTTTATTGTTATAACATTGAATTTTGAACTTGTAATGAGCAAGTGTGATGTTTCGTATTATAAGTTTTGTCTTTCATGTTGCAAATTTTCTGTTTCTCTGGCCATACGTGTTCCCAAGAGATGAATTTGTAATTATTTCTAATGGAAAAGATAAGGAGAATTCTACTTTAGGGGATTTTGCTATCTTATTGTGTCAATTGATAGTGAGAATTTTAACAGGAGATGTAAGACTCATCTCTTGGGATATTGTAGTTAAACATAGATGTAACACCCAAGACGTATTACATCTGAGCCGTAGCATAAAGTGGTGCAAGTTAGATGAGGTGAGACTAGAGTTTAGTTCAAAATTCTACATTGCCTGGTTAGAGAAAGTCATTTGGCTATATATGTAGAGATTGTCATCCAACGGACTTTTGGAAAAATCCAAAAACAAAACCATGTTGGTTGAGGCCTAGAGCAGATGATATTATAGTTTGTGGGAGTGGGTTGTTACAATTATATGTCTAACATGCAAATGGATGATTCTAATGTGACGTGAAATGAAAATAATATCATTCAATGTGAAACTTGTAGTCGAAGTAAGTTGTAGCATAGAGAAGGTCAAACTTTTAATATAATCAAGGTTTCTTCTCTGCCTAATCGAATGTGAATGAATGAGTAGCTAAACGCTCTGTATTGGGGCAGCGGCTTCACTTCTTTCTTTTGGCGAGATTATCATATATAAAAAGAATGGATGAAGGTCAGTCCATCCCGTCGGCCTTTGCTATTCTTTATTTCAATATTATTTTCTTCCCTGGAAGACGGGGCTTATGATAAATACTTTGTGGCTACATTCATCAAGTTATATATTATCATGTTTTTGGTTCAAAGATAATCCAAATATAAGATTTACCTCATCAGGACAGTTGAAGCTAAGTTTATAATATAACTTTTGGGTTTTGTACTCTTTCATTCATGTAATTTTCCAATAACTTCTTTATTTTGAAAGCATTGCAGGTTCCTTCATACTGGATGGAGTTGACGTAACTGGGTATCCTATATTTAGTGATGCAAAGGTTTACCATCTTTCTCGCATCATGATTTGTGCGATGTAGTCATCTTTTTGCAACTAAAAAAGTTAATTTGTGAAGGCAGGTGCAAAAGGCTATTGCATTTGCAAAAAAGGCTCACCATGGGCAGTTTCGTAAAACAGGAGATCCTTATTTGACACATTGCATCCATACAGGAAGAATCTTAGCAATGCTGGTTCCATCAAGTGGCAAACGAGTATGTAATTTTATTACAAGCTATGATGGTTTAAGTCTGTGTAATTTTGCATATATATATCCTTTAGATTATGGCCATAAGTTTTGACATCCTTTATTCTAATGACAATTTATCAATTTCACTGCATGCTAGCAAGCAATGTTCGTTATTTATTTAATGTAAAATTAGTTAAAACGTGCATCATACAGCAGTGATATCAAATATAAAATGGCACAATTACCTGAATTAAAAAAGTAAAATAAATAGAATCATGCAGTTGAAATTAGGACTTGTTTGTTTTTGTATTTTGGGTTTTTTATTTTTGGGCCTTGACATTCGGAAAGAATGTATGGTTGGTTTTAAATTTTTTTGAATTTTGAAAACAATATGTGATTGATATTGATTTAAATGAATTGGTAAATGTGCGTTTTTATAAAACTGTTTTCTAGAAATGGAAACAAACAAGCTCTTAGGGATCTAGAATATTAACTATCCTAATCTTTTTAACTGTCTTGTTAATCTATGTATTCTGAAGTGATATGCTCGGAAGTAAACTATCGTATTTATCTATTTAAATTTTTTAAAATGCATATATTGCATTAATTATTGAAGAAAATTATGCTAACAATGCATATGGTTTAACTCCTGTCCTTATTCTTGAAAATTGGCTGCCCAGTTCAGTTGGCTGCTGGTCTAGGCAACATCCCCAGATTTCAATTCAAATGAAATATTAAAATAATAATAATAATAATAATAATAATAGTACTTTGGGTCATTGTATTTTTCTGATTACTAATTACAGTTTTAATGATGTTGAGTGTAGAGTTAATTGAGCTTTACTACATCCTAGCATGTTAGAATAAAAATATGAAGAAACTATGGCTATCTGCAGCAAAAGATCTTGTGTTGCAAACTTATTAAGCCATTAACTCTTTGCTGAAATTGTTTATTTCTGATGCAGGCTGTTGACACAGTTGTGGCTGGGATTCTCCATGATGTTGTGGATGATACATGTGAAACTTTGTCAAGTATAGAAGAAGAGTTTGGTGATGATGTAGCAACATTGGTAGCTGGTGTTTCTAGATTAAGTTACATAAATCAGGTATTTTAAACTATTATCACTGTCATTTTTCAGATGTAGGATTGTTATGATATCAGTTCATCACTAAGAAATAGTTTTAGTGTGATCACCCACTTGCATCTTTTAGATATAAATGCCTTGATTTATCCTGTGAAAAATTTCATCCATTTTCTTTCTCTGGTGTTCTATCATTGCTACTTTATTTCTTCTGCAGCTACTTCGGAGGCATCGAAGGATAAATGTGAACCAGGGTACCCTTGGTTATGAAGAGGTTTGAGACTTGAATCCTGAATACCGATTACAATCAACCTTGCCCTAATTGTAGAAAGTGTATATTTCATCTCTAAGCTTGAGTCAAATATGGTAGTTTGTATGATTTAAGTGAGTACAGTTTAAGATAATCTAGTATGATTTAAGTTAGTACAGTTTAAGATAATCTAGTTATAGATTGGAATTTATCAATATCAAAGTCTACTTTTCTGATTTCATGGACAATTAGTATCATTGCTTATCCAAGTTTATGTTTGTGAAGTCCACTAGAACAGATTAAGTCATACTGTATAATATATTCCAATGCATTCAGCAACATGTAGTTAACTAGGCCCCAACATATCTATTATTTTGTACTCAAGCATGCTGGTGAGAAGTAATTCCTTTTATCAAGCGCATGGGGGAGATGGGGGTGGGTTTTAGTTTAATTGAATACATTAGCATAGGGTAATGGATGCATAATTTGATGAGATTTCTTCTGACTTAGATAAGCAAATCAATAAGTAGCTGCTGTGGTTTTCTCATTTTCATACGTCTGTTGTTTGTCTTTAAGGCAAATGACGTACGAGTTATGCTCCTGGGAATGGTTGATGATCCACGAGTAGTGCTCATCAAGCTTGCAGACCGTCTTCACAACATGAGAACAATGTACTGAATCTTCACTTCAAACCCTTTTTATGCCTGTTAAAACAGTGATTAATTTCTATTTTTCTTTGAAATTGTACCTTCATCTGGAACCAGTAATGGATTGCTTTCTGGGGTCCTCTTTTTTCCTTTTTTTTTTTTTTTTATCCCATTAAGTCATTCTCCTCCTTTGTTGTTATAACTCACTACCTAGTCTTCAGAGTTTTGAAGAATTTGAAAACAAATATGTGATGCTTTTAAGTTTTGAAATGACATGGTTGATCTCAATAAAGTTTAAGTTTCCCGATATTGTAGTATGGATTCTGACAACTGTTTGTGATCTATGCTTTCAGTTATGCTCTGCCACCAACAAAGGCTGAAGCTGTGGCCCAGGAGACTTTGCTTATTTGGTGCTCACTTGCTTCCAGATTGGGTTTGTGGGCACTGAAAGCTGAATTGGAAGATCTGTGCTTTGCTGTTCTTCAGGTATGCTCATAATTATTTTGGGCTTCAAGTGCATTTTCATTTATGGAACCTGAATGTTTTGCTAGATTACAAACCTGAGATACGAAATTTAAAATTGGTGGGCATTGGCTTCATGACCTCTTCGATTTGAATTGGAAATGGCTAATGGCATATTTTGATAGAACAGGAGAGCAAATCTAAGTTGGTGCCTAAAGTCCCCAATTTTGTAGTAAGACCAAATTGAATTATTTAAGTGTTTTCCTCATTTGTATTTTTGCTTTATATAAATTATGTGCAGCCTCAAATGTTCCGGAAGATGCGAGCTGATTTAGCTTCCATGTGGAGCCCTAGCAATAGAGTAGGGTGTCCAAGAAGAATATCTACAAAAAGCAGCTCACTATCATTGGATGGTAAAACCTTTCTTCCTGATGAAGAAAGTTTTACAGCATTTGACGAGGATATACCAAGCATGAAGGTATCTTTATTTTATTTTATTTTCTTTTCTTTGGTTCTTTTTTTATTTTTTTATTTTGTTTTTTATTATTATTTTTTTTCCGTGTACTATCTCCTTTAAGATTGGGTAAAAGCTACTTTAAATGTTTAGTTGTTCTTGAAATATTTTGTGATTTGCTGATATCAATAGTTTGTATTTGAAAATTATACATCTCTTTACATCAGTTTATGTCAAAGTGAACAAGTTTGTTTCTCTTGCTTTTCAGCTTTATGTAACAACTAGAAAATTGGACAAACATAATTTTAGGTTCAGAAAGGTGGTTACTGAAGAATCACACTGAGATGCCACATATTGTTGCACTATTCTGGTGTAGAGGAGCAATTTGAAAGAGACCTTATAGCAATGCTGTTTTTGAGAATGATTGTAGCTCATCAGCAGAAAAGGAATAGGTTTGGAAGTAGTTGGATAAATGGCTGTTATTTAAGCTACTTTGTCATATAATTCTTCATTTGCAGGATCTTTTGGAAGCTGTGGTGCCTTTTGATATCTTATCAGATAGGAGGAAACGGACTAAATTTCTTTATGATCTTGAAAAAAGTTCAGAATCTCAAACAAAAGCCAAGGTTGTGCAGGATGCTGGAATTGCCTTGGCATCCTTAGTGGTTTGTGAGGAAGCACTTGAGCAGGAGTTACTTATATCAACTTCGTACGTTTTGCTTCTCTTCTGCAAGTAGCTTGGTGCTTGTTAAAATATGCAGAAAGCATAAAATTTAGCTATACATTGCTGTCATGCAGTTCTCAACAACTCTCTCATTGCTCACTTTTTCTTTGTTTCACACTCGCAGTTATGTTCCAGGAATGGAGGTTATTTTATCTAGCCGACTAAAAAGCTTGTACGGTATCTTCAGCAAGGTATAGATGAAGTTCATGGGTAGATTAAAGCAATAACCTTTTTAGGCACTGAGATTTTCATGTTTTAAAGGTTCACCTCTTTAATTTTAGTTATCAAAAGATTCAATAATCAAGGGTTAACTTCAATGGCCATGAATGCACAAGGGCTCTTTGCTTTAGCATGTTTCAAATGTCTTTCGATAACTTTGTTGTCATCTTGCAAAATCAGAAATTTTCTTTAAAGTATGCAGTGCCCATTTTTTGGACAAACATATGATTGCATCACAATTTGAAATTGTTCTAAAGAAATATTCAGTAGCGTTTTCTGATATAAGGTTTCTTTGAAAAGTATATTGGAAGAAAACATTGATGTCACTGTAAGTTTAGACATTGATGTCCATCTAATCTCTCTTGTCTGCCGAAGGCACCATAACATGGGACTAGGATCCTTATCTTTTACAGCATTCAGTGAGCAGTTATCATGCATTGATAATAAATTATGAAGCTAGATCTGTGAGCACTTCGTTGGATATGTCCCATATCCCTGTCAATGTGAGAAATTCTCATGTCTAAAACTTTCCATAATTGTCTTCAGCCAATAGTCCATATAGCCATTTGTTCAGTTTCCCTTATCTTCTCCCTTCATCATATTCACTGAAAAGAGAATTACATGTAACATCATTTCCTGTAAAGGAAATGTGGAAAAAACCTAAAGTTGGGGAAGAATTTGGTTGAATGACTAGTTAGGCCTTGTTAAATTTGAAGTCTTAGTTGGTTCTTTTAGTTTCCTATGTACTTTATTTTGCTTATTAAGTTATATAGGCTGGAGTAATCTTCTCTTGATAGATTACATTTTCTTCCAAATTCCCTTCTATCAATTCATCTTTCTGGTAATATAAATTCTTTTGTTTGTATCTTCATGTAGATGAGACGAAAGGAAGTTGGCATCCATAAAGTGTATGATGCTCGTGCCTTGAGGGTAGTTGTTGGAGACAAGAATGGAACTCTACACGGACCTGCAATTCAGTGTTGCTACAATCTTCTTGACATTGTACATAGGTAAACTGGTGTGCTTCTTTTACTTTTATTTGACAGGCATGTTGGTATATTCTCTTTTAGGTGAGCAAGACTGCCTTCAGTAACAGTTTTATATGATTATTTGATAAAAGAAGTATTTCTATTACATAATTCATTATAGCTGCAATAATATTTTAAATGTGGGAAATTAAACTGTTTTCTTAATGCTCGGTATTGTTAACTCTGGAGATCTCATCATTGATCATACATCTTCAGTAACTAGTTTCAAGTGTCTCTATATTGCATAATATGCTTGGCGTTTGTACTCACTCAGATGACATAATGGATTGGTTCATATTTCTTTCTTTGCAGGCTTTGGACCCCCATTGATGGTGAATTTGATGATTACATTGTTAATCCAAAGCCTAGTGGCTATCAGGTTATATTTCACCTTAAATATTTTTTATATGAAGTCACCTTGTTGCTACTAAATCCTTATGTTGATTCAGACACACATCCTTGCAAATAAGGATTTTATATTGCATTTATAAATATAGCCCAAAGAATGAAATACACAGCCAGCTACTGCTAGATAATGTTAAAAAGATTATGATTTCTGTAGGTCTGTTGTAGGTCTTTTTTTTTATTTTTTTTAAACCATTGGCCTTAACGGAAGTGGAATTTGAAAATCTCTGATGACAATCACATAAACACATTGATTGGCACTGTGGATCCTGTACCTTTTCTCTCGACCAATGGCTTAATGTTTTCAATTTTAACTGCTTCCATGTCTGCTGGGTATTTTTTGTGTTCAACATTTTTCGAAAGATATCTTTTACAATAGTAAACCTTTTTTGTTTATCCAGTACTAGTGCTTTAAGTATCATAGAAACCGCTTTTAATAAAAAAATATATTAACATATAAAACTAAATTATTTAAAATTAAATTACTTTTAGCCGTTGATGAATTGGAAGGGATATAGAAAAAGAGAGATGAGAGGAAATAAAATGGAAAGTTTCATTTTATAAAATTGGGAGAGTGAAGGACAAAACATAAAGAGTAATAAATAAATAAATAAATATGAAGACTCCTAAAATATAAAATAACAAAGAATCTACCTTAAGTTTCTTATGCTATTAGGTCAATATGTCATTAATTGCTTAAATGTAACAGGGGCAATTCAGTAAAAATCTTTTAGATGGTGACTGTTTTTGTATTTTGAGTTTTTGTTTCCAAAATTTGGAAAAAGTATTTGATTGATTTTGAAATTTTTTTTTATTTTGAAAATTTTATGTAGTTGATATTGATTTAAATGCACTTGTAAATATGCGCTTTCAGAAAACAGAACTTTAAAAATGAAAACAACCAACACCTTATATTCTGTTATTTATAAAAATTAAGATGGGAAAAAGGCTAACTTTAAATCTGCTATCACGAGACAGCTGGTCAATTCATCTAATAGAACTAGGCTTCTTGATTTTGTACTCTGGTTTCATGTGAGTATTGGTTTATTATTGCCAAAGTTGAGGAATTCTCTGCTTATAAAACACTCAAACAAGTCATCTTGTCTCTTGAATTCCTCACACATATACTATTCAGTGGTAATTTGCTTTTATCTTAATAAGTGTTTGATTCTGGACATTGATATATTATAAATTTGTTTTACAAGCATTTTATACTTACTGTTTTTTGCGAGAGTTAAAACCCAATCCTTCTTTTTCTCTACTCAGTCTCTGCACACTGCTGTCCAAGGTCCTGACAGTTCACCTCTGGAAGTTCAGATAAGAACACAGGTACCATACTTGGTTCTAATTTTTTAAGATGTCAAAGTCATGTAAGGGCTTTTCATTTAGCTTACTACTAACCTTCTCGTTCTCAGAAAATGCATGAATATGCTGAACATGGGCTTGCTGCCCACTGGCTATATAAAGAAACTGGAAACAAGTTGCATTTTATAAGCAGCATAGATGAACCTGAAATCGAAGCAACTTCTTATCTGTCCAAAGATATGGAGGACCATAATTCCTTAGATGACGATTTGTTTAGAAAGTATAGTACTCTAAAAGTGGGGCATCCGGTCATTAGGGTGGAGGGAAGTCACTTACTTGCTGCTGTTATAATTGGGTATGTCATAACTTTATGGCTAATGAATTTTCTATTCATCATAAAGCTTTCATTAACTATCTTTGGCTTGAATGTGCATTTCCAGAATAGATAAGGGGGGAAGAGAATTGCTCGTTGCTGTGAGCTTTGGACTGGCAGCTTCTGAAGTGGTAGCTGAT
Source organism: Boswellia sacra (assembly GCA_013180625.2). NCBI lineage: Eukaryota > Viridiplantae > Streptophyta > Magnoliopsida > Sapindales > Burseraceae > Boswellia > Boswellia sacra. The sequence goes on from SNVD02006216.1 coordinate 70,040, forward strand.
AGAAGATCTTCTTTCCAAATAAAGTGTTGGGAAGCTTATGCAAGGTTATACAAAAAGGTTGACTTGCTTCACTTTATATATTGATTACTTGGTCCAACAAATGTTAGCATAAGTTACTGGAAGATAATTACAGGTTTGAAGGTTCTTAACATTATTAAGAACGTGTTTATTGTGGCAGTATTTGGTTAAACAAAGGAAGAACGGCCATTAAGAATAAGAAATTTGAATTGTTTTTGGCAGGATGGAGGGTTTTCTATACTATGTTATGTTGAACATTATAATTATATCTTATCCTGCAAATCTCTCTTTGGCCTCTCTTTGGCACTGAGGCCGAAAGATTTGTCTGTTATATGTTATAGTTTTAATCAATGCTTAATTGCCGTGTATTTTTATCTTGTGACTGAGGTGCACTGAGTATTGGGTAATGTCTTGAGACATATTCCTGGAGCAGATAAAAAGGAAGAAAATTCAAACCTGGCCTACTGTAATATATGCCTTTTTTTAATTCCTTTTTCCCTATGTAGGGATCTTAGTAGGACAGTCTCTCAAGATTTCCTAGGCCCCTGGTCACCCCTTATCATCTATCCAGATCTTCCAAACGTCTGATCCAGTGCCTTCATCCTCATAGCAAACTTTGGTTTGACATAGAAAAGTTCTGATATATTTTTAAAAGAGGGCGGTGCTTATCAAAATTAATTCATTTTTAGTGCTATGTGAAACTTTAATGAAGTTATTATTCAAATATTTCTGTCAATTTGGCTTCTTAGGTGTCAGATGAGTGGTGGTGTGAACCAGGACATGGGGATTGGTGTACTTGCCTGGAGAAGTATACACTTTGTCGAGATAGCATGTACCACAAGGTATGCGTACCATGCACTTATTTCGAATGTATAATCATGGACTTCAAGTACTGGTGATGTATAACATCCAAAAATGAATGGAAGAAAAACATTTTCTGTGATATTTTTACTTTTGTATAATAGAAATTACTCCAATTGTGTGTGTTTTTGAGAGAGAGAAAGAGAGTCATAACAAAAGTCAGTTTAGCATTATCCTCCAGCAGATGAATAGGAAGAGGAGGAGAGTCATCATGGAAAAAGTTTGCCCGATTATTCTACCTTCTATGAGAGAGAGAGTTGAAGTAGCATTATTTTATCACTGGTGGGTAAACTGACTTTCAAGCCTAGCATGTGGCAGGGAGGTATGCCTTTTAGGGCACGTTTGGGAGGGGGACAAAAGGTGGGATTGGGACAATTTTTTTAAATTCTGGCTCATTTTGAAGGGAGAGGGCCAGGACAAAATTTTGTCCCTAACCCCCCTTCAGTCCCAAATTTTTGGGACTCAAGAGAACCACCTCCAAGGCGAGTCTCTGGAGTCCCATAAATTTGGGACTCCACTTCTTTTTGTTCTTTTTTTTTAAATAAATATTAAAATAAATTAAATAGTTATATTATATTAAATAATTTATATTTTAATTAAATAATAATATAATAGTAAATAATAATTAAAATGTTAATATATAAGTATTAAAATAGAATATATAATATTATAATATTCATAAATATATAAATACAATAAAAATTTCTATTATCATATCATTAATAATTATCTTAAACAATTTTATTTTAAAATTAAAATTATAACAAATAATAATAAAAAAAAATAAATAGCTAAAATATTATAAAAATAAATTTATTACATAATAAATAATTTATTATTATATAAACAATTATTATGTAGTTAATAATTTAATGGAATTATAATATTATAAATATGAATATTTTATATTATTAAATAAAAAATTAATATAATATTTTATAAATAATTAAATTAATTTTGAATAAAAATTAAACAAATTTATGTTTTAAAAATAATTTTTTAAAAATTATCATATAATAATATAGTCCAGTCCCATATTGTATCAAACATAAAACAGTACTATATATAGTTCAGTCTCATATTACACCAAACATAAAACATTACTATATATCGTCCAGTCCCAAATTCTAGTTCCAGTCCAAGTTCTAATCATAGTTCAGTCCAGTCTCAGCTCCAAACGAGGCCTTACGGGATTTGGGTTAAAGCAAATTGGTTGTTGCATTTACCAGATGCCCTTGACAACCATGCATGTGATGTTGTTTAATTCACATATCAAGATGTACATACCCACACAAGAAATAAATACATGCATGCATATATAACAGATTTGAGGCTTTTGTTGTTATTTGATTAATCCAATTTCTCGACTGGAGCATTCTAGTTATGACATTTGAAATTGTTAAAAGCTGTAAAAGTACTATGAATCAATTTCTGTTGTATTATCTGAATATGAGAAAATTTACAGAAAAGTCAATCTGTGCTTCTTTTGGCAAGTCATGATTATTATGAAACTTCTTCTGATTATATTAGCATTTAAATCATTTCATTGATGTTTTAAAAATTCTTTTGGGCCTACTAATAATTTATCATATAAAATTCCCCCTATGCAGCAAGACCAGTTTGAGCGGCTACTACCGACCTTCATCCAGGTGACTCATTTAACAGAACAAGAAGAATCTGAATATTGGGCTGTTGTATCTGCAGTTTTTGAGGGTAGACCAGTTGATTCTATTGCATCTAGGCCAAACTCAGATTCTGTTTCTTCATCTTCCATGGAAGCTAACATCAATAACAAGGTTTGTCCATGGCTTATCTTACTCCTTATCATATTGTTGTTTGTTAATTAGTGTAAGCTTGTTTGAAGTATATTTGCAAAATGGCCTACTGGAGCATTGTGATCTCATAAATTCAACTGGTTAAAACAAGAGCTGAGAGAGGTCTATGTTGCCAACATATATTCTTACTTGGCGTAGGTCAATTGCATAACAATCATTTTTAACATTCTGAGGACCATTTTAGTAGTATCTTTAGCTATTTCCCGGTACTCTTCATGCCTTCCAATAAGAAATCTTCAGGTTCCCCTTGCTTTTGGTCTGTCACTGACTTGGAATTTTTAGTCAACTATTTACAAGGTCTCTCTCATGGCATTCTATCATATTGACCAATAACATTGAAGTGGGATGGTGAATAAGTTTCCCTCCATATATGTAAACATTTTCCTAGTTTGATCAGGAAATTCCAAGGTCATGGTCAATTAGTGGCTGCTATTTGGGCCAAAGGGCAACTTCACTATCATATAAATTTTAGTGCAGATTTTTGTGCTATTTTTGTTTGTATCAGCCTCTTCATTGCTTGATGAAACCCGTTGCTCTTACATGAGAAAGACAAACAGAATCACAGTTTCATAAACATTTTCAGCATAAATGAGACCAAACCCTCATTAATGTCTGCCTCTTACTTCTAGGTCCGCCTATTGAGGACAATGCTTCAGTGGGAAGAGCAGCTACGGTTTGACACAAGTCTGACACAAGCAAAGCTTGGTGGAAAGTCCTACAGTAGCCCTGATTCTGTTGTCCTTGGGGAAGTGGTGATTGTATGTTGGCCCCATGGGGATATAATGAGGTTGAGGACTGGCAGCACTGCGGCGGATGCAGCTAGGAGAGTAGGGCTTGAAGGAAAGCTAGTTTTGGTTAATGGTCAATTGGTATTACCCAGTACAGAGCTCAAAGATGGAGATGTGGTTGAAGTCAGAGTGTAAATATAATCCACAACCAATCTTTTAGTTTCTTAGCATAGGCAACAGGGTGTATATGGAAATCATTGCAATTTAAATGGAGTATCAAATCCGATTGATCGAAGGTATTTAGTTGGATTGAAGCATGTGGAGGTTCAGCTTTCAGATTGTGCGTGTAAATGGAGATACTCTGGATATTTCAGTGTAGATATGGAAACCTTTCAGCAGTCAAAAGGCAGCAGCGTCATTAAGCTCTCTTTATGCAGATTTTACACAACTGATTCTTATCATGAAAGGAATTTCAATATTGAAAGTCTCTATCGAGAGATTTTTGCTACTTTGTACTGCACATTCTATTGTATATATAGCTGATAATTCAACGAAAAAAGTTAAGAGCAACTTGCTTTTGCTACAAACTCGAGGAATTGAAAGGTCATCCCTGCTCAGCATCCGATGTTAAGTGCAATTACCCAGTATATCTTGTCTAATGTATGGTAAAAGCAAATTGTATTTCTTACATGGTTAAGTTGCATTGATCAGTTAATGAAGTTTGAGGTCGTATATTGATCAATTAAAATATTTATTTAGTGAAAATTTTTGGGATTATCCCAGAATATAGACTTAGAGGACTATTATATATGAATTTTTGGGTGTATTTGTTTATGTATTTGGAGTTTTTGTTTTTAAAATTTAAAAAAAAAAAGTTGTTGGTTTTAACTGTTTTTAAATTTTAAAAATGATATGTAGTTGATATTGATTTAAATGTATTAAAAAGTATGTAATTTCATAAAACAGTTTTTAAAAAATATAAACAAACAACCATAAAATTATGTTAAAAGGTCTTTAGTCAATGGTGCTGAGTGGTATGAAGCAATCTTGGGTTTAATTTATTATGGAATACAGGGGGTTACTAAAAATAACGTATTTTTTCCGCAAGAAAATAGGTTATAGTTTGAAGTCTATAATTATTAATATAGTTTGGATATAATAAAATGTTGTCTCAAAAGTTAAGAAGAAAAAATTATATTAAGAAAATTTCTTTAATTATTTGACAAGCTCTAAAAAAATAGAATCTCTTTTTTTTTTTCTGTTTGTTTCATATAGAAGTTATAAAAATAGATATTTTTTGGTTAAATAAAAAAAATCAATTTTTGTAAAATCAAATAAGAGTATGGTTTTGAAAAATAACTATGTTTTCAAGTTTCCCAATTAAGCTTTCAGATTTAACAACATTCTGAATTTCTGGCCAACTTCGAATGGAAATGAAGATTTTGTTTAGTAAGTGTTAGGAGGAGCTCTTTCAGATTCTTGAGGACACAGAAACCGGATTGATACCTCTAATAAGAGCTAGAAAGAAGATGAAGCAAAGTACTGATGTATCAGAAGGTTGACAAACGAAGAAGATGAAGATCATGAGTATGTTATGTAGTGCGATATATTCCATATGTCGATATTTAATTTATTGGATTCGCAGCTCTCGAAAGAGAACAGGAAACTAGAAGAAACGAAATAGTTTATGTTTAGAGTTTCTTGATGGGGGTACTGACACTACATACATCCATGGCTGATCTGCTACCGATCATGGCAAACTAGCTGAAGTATATTTAATCCAGAAATCCTTGAAAAGCTCTGCAAGGAGTAAAAAGATATAGCGGGAGAAGCAAAGCAAGAGGTGAAAGAAGAAGATTTGCACAAGTTTGCCATAAGTAAAAGCAGTGGTTTTGGAAGAATTAAGGGGCATTTTGTACTGCCACCTGACATGCAGTGACAGAAGAGAAGACACAGTTCTATTCTTCTGAACGGCTCTGTAGTGCCCAAGACCGGTGTAGTTTCATGCATGGTGGCACACTTGTTGAAGTATATCCAGAAACTTGAAGCAAGAGCAGCAGTGACAAGACAATTTTGATGATGTAGAATTTGTCTTAGAAGCAAGAATCCAGGACGCCTAAGATGAACACTCCATTACAGCCCCAGTTGTCTTCACTTCAAGGGTTTGAGAACAGAAGAACTCAAGTCAAGGGTTGACGATATATCTACCAAAAACTATCCATAATCTATCTCAGGACAACCCACGATGTTTATTAGAGAGGATCTAACTTTGATTATATAAGCTCCTTGTCAACCAACTTTATATTAGAAATTTAAATGAAATCTTCTAACCCTACTGTGAGACGATCAATTCAATTCCAAAAAATTCCTTTCTACAAAGAGAAACGGGTACATGACCTATAGAGAGTTCGCAACACTACAAGAATTTTTAGCATATTTGTCACTTCATAATTTTTTTATTTGACAGTTTTTAAAAAAAGTGAGAAATTTAACCATGTTTTAAAAGTCAAACCTATTAATTCATCTTATTTGTCACTTTTTGTCTTTATTCAATCACATATATATCACATTTGTATAAAAGTTTGACAAGTATGTGAAAATGTAATTTTTTTCTTTTCCCTCTCAAATTTTCCTCTTTCTTTTCATTTTTTCTTTCAAATATGTGAATATAATATTTAAAATTTCAATAAATTTATTTAAATATAATTAAACAATATAATTTTATTTTTAATCTAAAATTAAAAATAATTTTTTAAAATCTTTAAATTAAAGATAACATTATTATATGTATGAAAAGAATAATTTTTTAAATATTAAATTTTAGAAAAATGAATTTTTAAATGTGGAAATTTTATGAAATAAGTAAAATTATTTTTTAATTTCAAAGTGATGAAAATCACATTATTTAATTTCTTTGATGAAAATTAAGCAATTAAAAATATCAAAAAAATTATTTGTAATAATATAACATTTTAAATATGCAAAAAATTATTATAATTTATTTTAAAAATTAAATTAAAACATTTAGTACTCTAAAAATTATAAAAAATTAGTCTAATGGTGTAAATGAAAAAGTTTGAAATATAGGGACTGAAAATGGGTACTATTTTGATAAATTTTAATAGAGATGGATTTCCGTGAAATTCACAATCCTATATAAAGAAAATGAAAAACCTAGCCGTCCTAATTCGAAATCCCTAATTCCTAAACCTCTCGTTCATATTGCATCCAAATTATTAAATAGAAAAAAAAAAAGAAAATAAACATCTTAAATAATTAATTCCAGAAAATCAACAAATTAAAAATAATAATAATAATAAAGATAATAAAGTAAATTAAAATGACCATCTATAAAATTCACTAATTAACCTTAAATCACTCAAGAAAATATATATATAGAATCTACATAGACGGTATACGAAATTTCAGATTAGACGGTATACGAAATTTCAGATTTCATATAATGCTATAGCTATGTCATGGTATTAAACCCCATGCGTGCATGTGTAGCAAATCTCAATCTCAATTTTCCCAAACAAATATATATATATATATGATTCTTAAACTAGCTAATTGCAATTCTTTTAATTATATATAATCAAGTTTGATATATTATGGGCAATATATTTAAACATCCGACACACTCAATCCAAGGATTAAACACAAATGTAAGTGCTATAAGTAAGATTTATTATAAGTTACTGCGGACTGGTAGCTAAGATAGAAACATGCATAATCTCAACTGAACGGATCTCCTCAGTTGGATTCTCCATAGAAACTAGGTAGAGGATACTTAATTTGAATCCCCTTGTTCTCTGTCTTTCTTTGATGTTGTTGCTTTGGTTTTCTTCTTCTTCTTCTTCTTCTTCTTCTTTTGACGATGCTCTTCATCACCATCAGCCTTTTTCTTCAAAACCTACAAATTATATTTTGACATATGGTAGTCAAAATCTAAGTGTAATTCTTTTGTTTTGCCTTTTTGCCATTTAGAAAAGTATGTGTATGTATGTGTGTGTGTGTGTGTGTGTGTGTGTGTGTGTGTGTGTGTGTGTGTATACCTTTTGAGTTTCTTTCATCAACCATTCTGGATCAACCTCTGTGGTGCAGCTCTTAACCTTGGGACTCTTTTGCTCTTGGGAGTCAACAGGAGCAGTCAATGAACTGTGAGAAGAGGATGATAAAGGTGATGGCATTGCCACTAGCTTGTTAAGAATTTTTCCCTGTGATTGTAGGATTCCCTGCATAATTTACCAATAATTAAGGTCGAGTAGATCATATGCAACAATGAAAAAGAATATCCTGAATTCACTGAGTGAAAATGTAATAAATGATTATTTAATGAAGTACTAAAACTAAATTTAATTAACTGAGTGAAGTAATAATTAAGCATATACAATGCATAGATAAAACTAATTGCTTCCATGCTAATACTTCAGAGCTCTTCTTTTGCACTTAATTGCGCTTTGTATGGTATAATTTCTTCTTCAAACACCAAAAACAATTCTTCAATGAATCTAAACTTATTAGTCAAGGAACTAATTAATTAAATATAGAAATTGATAGAGTTACATAACTAGTACATTAGAATGGATTTGTATTTACACTACCTCTTCACGACGTTGTCGATAAAGATGGTTGTGCTCTTTTTCAATATCTTGCTTGGTTACTGCAAAAGCTTCATTCCCTATTAGTAGTTGCATGCTTCCATCTGACCACCTTAGGAGTCGAGCATTACTTTCTTGCTACACATCAAAAAAATTTATAATTAATTAAGATTAATCTACTTGGATTATGTACATATATAATTTAGACAATACATCCAAGAAAACAATGTGAGATCATAATTACATTAACAAAAATGAAAAGGTAAAGAACCTATAAAACTTAATTGAAAATAATTTATGAAAAAAATTAAACCAAACTCAAATATTTCAAGCTTCAAAAGCCCCATGAAAGAATTACGTTTTTCTAGTCTTCTATCTAGAATTTGCATCGATCACTAAAGCAATCCATTTTTAGTATATCCATTTTATTGAATAATTTTTAGCACTGCCTCGCCTCTTCTTTGTCATCTCCATGTTGAGAAGTAAGCTAAGTTAGTCAATAAAATATTGGGTGTCATTTTCTTTTAGCCCTGAAGATTAGTCTAGATGATCCAGAAATATTATGGAAAAAAAAATACTCCATTTAAGAAAAGAGATGATAGAGGTAAATTAATGTAGTTACTATATAGTTGGAGGTTAGTTACTAGAAGACTCCCTTGAGTGCTATTCAAAGAGGTGACCTCCTAGCCATTTCGAAATAGGTCAATACAAGCCAATAAGTTATTCAGTACAAGGTCTTTCAAACAAATCCCCATGTTCCCTTGCTAAAATACTTCTTAAGTTAAAATGTACTCCCTACTTCATCATAAATGTTGCACGAATATCTTCAGTATTATGCTTCAACATTAGTCTATTTAAGTGACTTACAGTCATCATATGTAATGCAAATCGTTGTTATATACGATTGAGCCTTCAATATCCATCCTAATCTATACAAGGTCATATTATTGCAAACACTTAAAAAAAAAATAAGTAACTTATTTGATTACGCAAGTTATTCTGAGTATGAGTTATATATTTAAATGTTCTAATACAGAATTTTTATGTTGTAAGTACGACACTCTCCATTATACAATGGTTTTTTTTTTTTTTTTGTATTGTTACATTATGTGATCTAGCAATGCCAAAACAAAATCTTATTCGTCAACCACATCACATCATTGTCTACACTCACAAGTGAAATTCCCATTTAATAACGTAGTTTAAGTTATTCTAACAGGCACTACTAAAACATACAACATAAATAGTCTAACGGTGTATCACAAAACAATAAGTACTTGAAAGTATTGAACATCATGAAAGCAAAAAAATATATATAAGAAGAGTCTCTTAATATATTAGGGTTTCAATACAAAATTAATAATTAAGTCGGCAGTCAACAAAACTTTACTTACAGTGATTGAGCCATCTTGATTCTTAACTTCCCTCCAACGAACAATGTTATTTGCTAAATGGTAACTTTTGTTTGAAGAAGCATCTTCTTCAATATCATATGTCTCGGGATCAAATAGTTTGGGTTGAATGCCAAAAATATTGGAGGCTTTCAACAACATCATCTGTCATGCTTTAACTTTTGACAGATATTCTTTTCATACAATATACTAGTTAAAGAAGATATATATATATATATATATATATGGATAGCAATAAAATAGAAATAGAAATCAATTCATGCGACTAACTTCAAAGCGATACACAAGGTGAAACACTTCAAAGCACTCACATCAGAAAGTACCTTATTTTTCATTCTAGTATATCATAAGCAAGAACGTTAATTAATTAATATGATACACAAGGTGGCATGTTTTCGACATTGAATGAAATTTGAGTATAGCTAGTTTAGTACATTTTATCTTCCAAAAGAATGAGCAAAATAGAGCATAAAAGCTTGTTCAACTTCAAGATTGTCTTCCAAATTTTATACATAAATATTGTTGAAAATTATTACAGAAATTTAATTATTTACTTTTTTTTACTGGAATTTTGATTCTATATTGTTGTATATGCGAGTTATATTTATATGTATATATATCACCTTGCTTGACTTTGAGAGAGGTGGTCGATTTGGGATCTGTCGTTCTGATGGTGAGCTCATGTTGTCACCTTCTGATGAAGATGTCTCCACAACTTTTTTCTTCTCTTCTTGAAACCTAGTGCTCCATTGGAAACTTTGTCACATTAATAATAAAAAGTGAAAAGATAAACATATGAAGAAAAATGTGCATTATAGTTGTTTCTTTTATTAGAAAACAATCTAATGAAAGTGTTTATTGATCGTATTAAGAACATCTCGTATTATGAATTTATATAAACTGATGAGAATTGAGTTGAATAAATGTGCTTGTGGTTCAAGTAAGCAGGATAGAAAATGAAAAATGATTAATTATATGATCTTATCAGGGAACTTATATCTAAATTACACTAGCCCTATTATTATTTCTAAATTAGATAAATGAAGTTTCTCATACTTTTGAAACAATCTAACCAAAATCAATTAAACTCATTTGAAAATCCTGATATGGTAGATAAATAATATATATACTTGTTCTTAATTTATCAGAAATGTTTTTAACTTGCTTTGAGATTTTGCTCGATTTAGCAAACTCCATTAACTTGAAAATTTGGCAAAACCAACCCTCCCAATTAAATCATAAAAATCAAAATAAAACATATCTTAAAATTCATGAGAAACCTATACTAAGGTTTCATAAATTTATAATTAAGACCTCTCTATCAAAGGATCTTTGCCTCTCTTTCATAACTTTAATGCATCTATGCCCATAGTTGCAATTGGTGGTTGTCTTATATCTAAGTTGGGCATATGATTACTCCTACTCTTACTAAATAGGAGTAATGCCATGAAATTGTTAGAAATCATAAGTTGTGTGACCAAATATCACTTAAAAATTAAAATAAAAAAAAATTCATGCTCTTCAGTCAAGATCACTTTTATCTTACCAAGGGACACACACCCACGCGCGCGCGCGCGCGCGCGCGCACACACACACACACACACACATATATATATATATGCACAAATGTTAATTAATATATATACTCCATAAACATTCTAATCTATCTACAAAGAGGGTTTACTCACCTTTCATGTTCATCAACCAAGATCACTTTTTCTTTGGTGTTGGAACTGGGTTCTGCAATATCCTTTTCTGCACTTTCTTGTGCCTGTTTTTGTATAAGATTACATTAATATATAATAAACAACAACCTTTAGTACTATTTTCTACAAAAGAAATGATAAACGATTAAGATTATTGGCCTTGTCATTTCTTTGGTCATCCCTTATCAAGGACTTTTGTATATATGCATATGTGTTTCTTTTTCTCATTATTCAATATAATATTCAAAGTATTGTTATTGATTTTTATTTTTTGATTGTAGCAAATAACTTAAAGTGACGATTAATTAACTCCAATTTAAAGTTTGTTCATTACTCTATATATTTATAGTTTAAACTATAATTTTAAAATTTTGACATATATAACATTATAAATAACTCAAGTATCAAATTATCACTTGTTTGTTAATATGATCAATATATTGGTTTTTCATTTTTGTCTTATAAGTTAGGTTTGTAAAACTTAAAATTATTATTTAAATTTTTATACTAATTCACATTTCTTCATTTATTGATCAAATCCAAATGGTTGTGTAAACTAAATATTAAAAGGAATTTTTCACATGTCCAATAGTATGTTTTTATTTTATGTTTTTCGGTAGAAAAAAATACTATATTAGACAAAAACGAGAGTATACAAGAGTGGTGGGAAAGATGTCTACTAAAATAAAGAATCCTCTCTAAGAAGGGGGGAATTTAGTAGTTTTATATTTATATTTAAATTAAAGAAATAGTATTATTTTGAAATCACCATTGTTTATTTAAGCTTTAGAAATAATAAATTCCAAAACTAAGTAGAATCAAATGTTACTTTATTGTATGAAACCAACTATATATAACTAGGAATATGAAAATAATGCACGGATTTATAGCACCCTACAAGGATTGATCCACCCCCAATGAGGATGGATAAGGTAGTTAAAAAATGAGGAAAATAAGGTATAAATTTCTATTTTCAATTCGTAATTATTGCAGAATGGGGATGGGAATTTTAACTCTTCTCATAATGTCCCCTGCAATTAATTATATATATTTTAAAAAATAAAAATAAGTAGGCTTTGGCAAATATATATATTTATCTTTATAAATTCATATTTTAAACCAGAAGGAGAAGTTTCTTTTCCTTTTCTTTACTTTTAAGAAAAAGTTATAACCAGAAATTTTGTAATAGTTTTTGCAATAGTTTCTTTATATTTTTATTGTTATAAACTTGGCTCTAGGTTTAAATTAAGTACAAATATTGAAATTTATACTAATTATCTATAAGTTAAAAGAAATAATAGCTTTAAGAAAATTTTTATAATAAAAAATTAAAATCAAATAGAGCAAAATATAATGAGACAAGAATAGGGATTTCCTTCGCCCTAATTTGAGAGTGGAATGGGCTGGGATGGAGATACCCACAAGAAATGGGTATGGAGATGGAAATCTTCTTTCCCACCCCACTCCGCCTCATTAACATCCCAAAGTCCATAACTCAAAAGAATAAAATTTTTTAATGAGCCTTAATTATTCAAATCTCCTATTTCTTGTACCTTTTTTCTATGAAAGATATATTAAATTAGACAACTACTGAAATCAAATTATAATAATGAAAATTCAAAAAAAAAATCTACCTAGATTTCGCATAATTTGCATTTTTTTTTAACAAAACAAAGCTATTTTGGGTTTTTTTTTTAAGACTCTTAAGAAAGATATACAAATTATAAGATATGAAAACATTGTCATCAAGAAAAGTTTTATCAAGACTTTCGACATAAAAAGAAGTATATGATTCTAAATTTTTCAAGAAAATTGATATTTAAAGGTAATAAAACTATCTATATACATACAAACATTCATGCACACAAACATATAAAAAGAAATCAAGCAAAAATCATTCAATTCAATCAATTTAAAGAAAAAGGAAATAAAAATAATAATCAGGACTTATGTGTAGATTATAGGCTATTTATTTTGATGTAGACATAGATAGGGAAAAGAAGAATAAAAAGAAGAAATCTTACATAAATAAAGAGATTTACAGTGTGGTCATGAATTTGTAGGTCCTTTGTTATTTCTTCTGTGGATAGACTCTTCTTTTCATATTGCTTCTCTTTCTTTTTCATTTCTCTCTTTCTCAAGCTCCCTATGACCATTGTTGTTCTTTTACACTTCTTATCGAAAAAAAAAAAAAGATTTTAAAAAATTGCAAGTAAGAAATTAATTATTTAGATTCTCCTCCTTTATAAGACATTTGGAAGCAAGTAGCTAGTGAAATTTTCACTGAAATTTAATGCATGCCAGTCATGTTAAGCGACCTCTAAGTATAGAAAAGAATCTTGTCTTTAAACTAATAAAATAAAGTTTTTGTGGACCCAATACAACATATAGATAAAATGTATACAATTGAGGTAAGAATAGGTATTTATGACATAATAAATCAATTCAACATGGAGTCAGTAGATTACATTTAGCCTTAATTAGATTCATGTTATAATTGTGGAAATCTATGAAGTAATTCAATAAAGAAATAGGGAAATATTACAAATAATCTTGAACTAATGCCTAATGTTACTTATAACCTTGACGTTTATCAAAATATTAGACCCTATACAATTAACTAATTAACTAATTTCATTCAAATTTAACTTTTATACATAAAACTATAGACAAATGACCCTTATACCCCCAATTTGGGTGAGTGTTACCCACCTCACCCAAAGAGCCACATCTACTAACTACACAATCAACATCAAAACAATAAATTAAATGTTGTAAAACCACCAGTACATAAATTGAAATCCATCCAAGGAACCACAACCCCAACTCTTTTTCTAGATATTGAAAAAGAAAAATAGAGGAAAATATATAGCCATAGGCCCTCAAGGAGTCATCATTGGTCACAACGACCAAGCTACCACAATCCTTACCCACCGTTGATAGCAATCGTCCCCACCGTTGATAGCCATTACTCTTCACTAACCCATGCATGGTCAATAGAAAATGTCCCTTACTAATTCGTTTACAGCCCCAGATGTTGACAGTCACTACCACTAACACAGCTACTATATATCCATATACTTACCAATCGGTCTACTACACTAACTGAATTATCTTTTTTTGTTTCGTTTAATGTGGGTTATGATCTAGAAAAGTAATGTGGTATTTTTTTTGTGTTTATGAGCTTAGGAAGATAGAGTTTGACGTAAGAAGAGGAATAAGGTTTTTGAAGGTTTTATTTTTACTTTTCTTGTGATCAGTTGCTAAGTAATGAAGCCATGTGAGATAACAGAGAGCTACGGTACTAAAAGAGGAGAAGAAGGTATTGTGACTACTTTACCCTTTTTATTAATTTCAGCATATTTTAAGTAACTGTAAGGTTAGGGCTAATTAATGTTTAAAAAAAAAAGTGTTGGGGCTATGGGTGATATTAGGTCTTAATTCAAGGTTATTTGTAATGTTTTTCCTAAAGAAATATGTATACCAACACCTTTGAAGTTTGCGTGCTATCTGCCCTACGTTAGGTCCTAAGAATAACATTTTGATCCTATATTTTAGAAAAAAGCAACATTAACATCCCTGAAATGTTATTTTTGAAAATCATGGATCAAGTGTTAACTCAAGCCATAATCATAATTTAAGTAGGGTTAAAAACTTTCTAAGGCTTAAAAGTTCAACTACTTTCACAGAATCTTTAAAAATTCATTTTTATTGATGTAAAAGATTCAAAGAGTAATTATTTTGTGTTGTTTTGGTTTGACAGGGAATTTTGAGTGTCTTTTTATATTATTGTACGGGATAATATCAAAAACTACCTCAAGTTTTGGCCTAATTTTAAAAGAAATACAAGTGTGCTTATTTAAACATCAAAACCCCTAACATTCCTTAAAATCAATTAACTACATTTTGAAAACAACAAAGTTGGAATTTTATAAAAAATAATTAATTTTCTCATTTCAAATCTCTTATTCAAAAATCAAAATTAATTAAAAACAAAAAAATAAAATAAAAAGTTAGGATTTATTGGTTGGGGTGGATTTTTTGATTAATTTATAAGAATTTTATATTAATTATATTATTCAAGGTGAAATTGTCATTTTATACTTTCATAATGAATTTTGAACAACGTTAGATATCTTAACGATTAAACAAGCAACTCGTATTCCACCTGAAATTAGGTCAAAACGAAATAATAGTTTTTGATATTATCCCATTATTGTAACATGTGTCAAGTTATGCTCTACTTATAAATTGAGTTTCTATGTAATTGAAATACAGATGCTATAAAGTCCATTTATTTTAGTATATTGAGATAAATTATATACTTATTAATATTTTGATATGATTGTATGTATATACACCTATTGAACTGATATTTAATAGTTTTAAGTTTATTGAAATAATTTTATTGGCTTACTATTTTTCTACAAATTTATATTCTAAAACCTGATTACTAGTATACAGGAATATTAGATTTATGAAATCCTACAAAACATTTACAAAAAAATATTTATACTTGCCAAATCAAAACCGTCAAGTATTATATCTTTTTAAAAATATTTAAAACATATACTTGATGGTTCCTAAACCATCATATATATATGACACCAAAACAATGTCAAGTAAAACATAAACACTTAACAATTTTTACCAATACAATTTATGATCATTTGACCAAGTATAGAATATTTGACAAAATCACGGTCGAAAACTGTCAAATATTGAAATGTAAATTCATATTCACACAAAGTTGTCAAAATTGTAATTTATTGGAGATTGAAGAAAATCTAGTGCCAGATAAAGCCCATATTTTAATTTTAACAATGTATATTTTTTAGATTTAGATTTCGATTAAAAAAAATTATAATTTTATAAATTTTGGAAGTATTGTACGAAAAAAAAAATTATTATTAGCCCAACGCAAAATCGTCTTTAAAGATGAACTTTTTGCACAAAAACGAATTTTTATTGCTAAAATCTAACACCATATGAAAAGTATAAGTCCCAACGAAAAAAGGGAAACAATTTTCTTTTACTATTTAAACATTTTAGCAATGAAACTCAAAGATTTTGCAAATACATTAGGGCATAAGACAAAGTTTTGTAGCAAATATTTTGTGACAAATAGACCATATATATTTGATAACAAAGAAATAATTATCTTTATTTTCATATTTTATGACCCATATTTTGCCACTAAATTAGTATTTTTCGAAGGTACATATAGTGAAAAAAAATTTGGTCAGATTGCATTACTATTTGGAAATGAGTATTTCGTCACATTATGTCTTGATGTCTGATGATGCATTTATTGCTAAATTAGGATTCATTTACGAACTTGCATCATTTAATTATGTTGTTTCGCAACAGAAATTGATTCATAAATAAACGTTACTTTTTGTGATAAATACGCGATCACAAATTATTTTAATTAAAATTTAATTTATCAACAATTACTTCTTTCAGCAATGAAAATGGAATTTCAGCACCAAGGTTGTGGTCTCCTTTCCTATAAATTTAGTTTCTTCATCTTTTTTTTTTTTTCTCTTTGTTTAGCTTCATTAACTACAATTATTTTTTATTTTAGGGTATTTGACAATAACAATATTAATTAGCCTTGAAATAATTGATTTGTTAAATTTTTTAAATTGATATTTATAAAGGTAAATTGGTAAAATATAATTTATGTTATTTTACTCTTTGTTCAAAACTTTTTCAATTTAAGGCTCTGTATGAAATGCCATGTAGTTATTATGTACTCCTAGTATATGTGGTAATAACAATAAAACAAACTAGTAATTTAATATGGGATATTAATATTTACCCCCTGAGGTTAAGCGAAAATATAAATTACCCCTTTCTCTATGATAAAAATAATTAAAAAATTAGGACGAAAACAATAATAATAATTAAAAACAATAATAATTAAAAATATTTAAAACTTTATTGAATAAATAATAAAAAGTAAATTTGAACCAAATTGAACCCACCCCTTAATCCGAGCTTTAATTAACGAACCCAAATTGAGCGGTGGCGAGTTCTAGTAGAAAAGAGAGAGGAGGAACTGGTGACGGGAGCAATTTCGCCAATGGAGAGAAGGAAATGGCAATCGTGGGGGTGGCAATTCATGTCACGTGTGTCAACCCATTTAATTGTTTGTGTCGAGACATGAAACGCGGATTTGACACGGTTATTAAACGTGTCACCCATGTGTTGTAATCGTGTCATATTTAATTAACATAATTTACTTAATTGTTTAACCTAATTATGCATAGTATATCATGTTCTATATTTTTATATCAATTAAAATTATTTTTAGAATATAAATAATTGTTAGTATAAAAAATTATTAAAATCATCACGATTTACTATTATATAAATTAATTTACTTTATAATATAACATTTTTATTTTTATAATATATATGTTGTAAGTAGATAAAAATTATATCATTAAATGAGCTTGCATGTTAATGATTGACAAAATATGTTTAATTATTCGTGTTATTAAAATGGTTAATGTGTTGAACACCCTCAACATGAATTCGATCCATTCATTAATCGTGCATCGTATTGGTGTTATATTCGTGCCATGTTCGCGTGTCATGACTCAAATTGCCACCCCTAGATGATGGTGGCGTGGGAGGAAGATTTAGTGAAACACTAGGGAGAGATTGTGGAGATTGCTGGTAGAGGGGAGACAGAGAATGAGACGGAGGAAAAAAGAAAGGTAAGGGTGTTTAGGTGATTTTGAAAAAGTGAGTGAAGGTGTTTGTATTTATATAAGTACATTTTGGTCAAATAGCATATATTATCATCTCTCTCATCTTTTTTCACTTAATTTAATGTCAAAATTCAAAAATAAGAAGACAATTTACAATTTCAAAACATGCATGGGGAATTTGTATTTTTGCTTAATCTCAGGGGATAAATTGTTAATATCAAATGGCCGAACATAAGGTTATTTTGATAAAATTGTGAAGCGTTTTTTCCCTTTCTTCCTGTTCTGTTTAGCTTAATGTCAGAATTCAAAAATTATGGGGTAATTTGTAATTTCAAATCTTACAGGGGGCAATTGTATTTTTGCTTAACCTCAGACGGTAATTGTTAATATCCTAATTTAATAGTTAGTTATTAGAAAATTTATATAACCACCTATATTTAGTCATATGTTGAAGGTTATCAATTTTTTAGTTTTTCTCAAATTTTTAAACCGTTCATGATCATGTATCATCATTTTGTAGGATAGAGTTGCTAAGTTGATAATAATAGTTTTTATAATGTTTTACTTTTCTTAACAAGGACTACTAATATGTGCAATTTATATTATTTTTATAATTGTCATTTAATATATTAAAACCTCAAAGAGTCGAGAATTTTTCCTTAGTTATTTAATATCAACTCCCTACGTACATTGATTTAGATAGGTACCTTAAGTAACAAAGTTCGTTGTTGCAGAAGGTACATACTATAAGAAATAAAGTAAATAGTCATAAATTTTACTTATAATTTAACTTAGCATAAATAATAAAAGAGTAATATTTTTTGTATACAAAGTTGATATGATTTTATACTTAAGCCTTTATTTTGTTTTGTTATATAGTAGAATAAATCTTTGTAGTTCTATTCTATAGGAAGTCGGATACGTGTTTTACGAATTCTTTATGGAGAACCCATGAGCTTAGGAGCTGTGATTCAAGGATTAGTTGTTGCCTATTTTTCTACTAGTTGTGATTCTAATTTGTTGTATTTAAGTCTTTGAATTCATCAATAAAATTATGTTTTGAATTGAGAATCTATTTTTTCCTTTGGTTTTTATTGTTGGTTCTGACATCTGGTATCAGAGTTGATGAACACTTAAATATGTATGCTTAGTAAGAGTTTAATTCATCATATTGCATTAATAATTCATTAAATTCCTCAACTTAAACATTTTTATAATCTTTGCATCTTTTGAATTAACTTCATCTTAATTTCAATTTTTGTTACAGGTTCGGTAAAATGGGCGTAACTTTTTATTTATAGATCCAAATGATGCAAATCTTGATTTGTTGGAGAATGGATTAAATTATCTACAAGATTGTATTCACAAGTATCATGCCATTCGGGTTTTTAATGGATCAAAAATGGGCTTGAAATGAACTCATCTGTAATTTCAACCCAGCCTAACCATGCATCCATATTTCGACTATATGTCTTGATATACGTATCCAAATCATATGAATCAAGATGTTCTAGAGAACTAAGAGAAATATCTACAACTTTCATGAAGACAAGTGATCAAAATTCTAAATAATTCGATGCCAAAATCGATGGTCAAAGTTGGTGCACATGATGATTTAAATTGTCAACAAGATATTTTACAATTATCCCCTTGTAATTTGACAAGTTTACCTCGAAATGTATCTATAAATATAGATGCATTATGACCCATTAGGGCATCTTGACGTTGGTTAGGATCTCTTATTATTGTGTTTTCTCTTTTGCGTTTTGTTCTCTTAATGTTATTAATAAATCTTCTTTTTCTTACAATTTGTTTTCTTTCTTTCATAATATCTTTCTAAATTCTCTCTTGCTAAAGTAAAAGGGTGAAACCCTTGATATGAGAATAAGAATTTTTTAACCCTTGACATGTGCTTAATAATCATAATATTGTGTTGTTTATTTTATATCTTTTATATTTATTTTCTTAATCAATCTTGACACCACTCGTAAAGTGGAGGTCATGATCCATCGTAGACAATACTTGGCACATCAAATGCTTGGATCCTTTCTAGATATCATATGGTTCTTTCTTACCGATACGAGTCTAGTTAGGAACCTTGATTTGTTATAGACATATGGTGATTGACACATTTGATGCTTGAACCCATTTACAAGAAGTGGTATAAATATTGGTAACGAAACAAATATAATTCATATAACTAAAATGGGCTTAAATGACATACCTTCCGATTGTAACCTCTTTGATGTATGGATTCTAATTGAGTTATAAATATATTATTTATCCTTATTTGATATATCAATGGTGGATCCCCTAACCTTAGCTTTCATTATTATTGTGTTTAAGTATTCTTGTTTATTGCTTATGAACTTTTTCTTTCATTTGCTATGGTAGGTTTTACCTCCTATTTCCATGAATGGTTTTACCACCTCTTATTTTTGTTTTACATTTGAATGATCGGTAGTATCATCTACCATCTTTACTTATATTTGTTAACATTATCTTGTTATTCATTTAAATCGTTCATATTATATTTTCTCATCTTTTAATTTATACCGCTAAATCCCCTTTTTCGTGGATCGACCCCGGTCTTATCGGGTTTGTTACTTCGACACTCCTATACTTGGAAGATAATCCTTTTTAGATGTATCAAGTTTTTGGCACTGTTGCCGAGGATTATCTCTCAGGTATAGGAGTATCGACGTAATAAACCCGGTAAGACCAGGGTCGATCCACGAGGAAGGAAATTTAGCGGTATAAACCCAAAGATGAGCAAATATAATATGAACGATTTAAATAAATAACAAGATAATGTTAACAAATATAAGTAAAGATGGTAGGCAGTACTACCGACCATTCAAATGTAAAACAAAAACAAGAGGTGGTAAAACCATCTATGGAAATAGAAGGTAAAAACTACCATAACAAATGAAAGAAAAAGTTCAAAAGGAATTAACAAGAATACTTAAAACACACAAGTAAGAAGAATGAACACAATAATAATGAAAGCTAAGATTAGGGAATCCGCCCTTGATATATCAAATAAGGATAAATAACCCATTTATAACTCAATTGCAATCCACACATCAATGAGGTTCCAATCGGAAGGTATGTCATTTAAACCTATTTTAGTTATATAAATTATTTTTGTTTCGTTATCAATATTTATACCACTTCTTGTAAATGGGTTCAAGCATCCAATGTGTCAATCACCATATGTCTACAACAAATCAAAGTTCCTAACTAGACTTGTGTTAGTAAGGAAGAACCATGCGACATCTAAAAAGGATCTAAACATTTGATGTGTCAAGGATTATCTACAATAGATCAAGACCTCCACTTTAGGAGTAGTGTCAAGATTGATTAAGAAAATAAATATAAAACATATAAAATAAATAACACAAGATTATGATTATTAAGCACATGTCAAGGGTTAGAAAATCCTTATTCTCATATCAAGGGTTTCACCATTTCACCTTAGCAAGAGAGAATTTAGCAAGCATTATGAAAGAAAGAAAACAAATTACAAGAAAAAAAAGATTTATTAATAACATTAAGAGAACAAAATGCAAGAAAGAAAACACAATAATAAGAGATCGTAGCCAATGCCAAGATGCCCTAATGGGTCACAATGCACCTCTTTTTATAGATACATTTGGGGGCACACTTGTCAAATTACAAAAGGACAATTATAAAATATCTTGTTGACAATGGGTCACAATGCACCTCTTTTTATAAATACATTTGGGGGCAAACTTGTCAAATTATAAAGGGACAATTGTAAAATATCTTGTTGACAATTTGGATCATCATGTGCACTAATTTTGACCACCGATTTTGGCATCGAATTATTTAGAATTTTGATCATATGTCTTCATGAAAGTTGTACATATTTCTCTCAACTTTCTAGAACATCTTGATTCATACAATTTGGATACGTATATCAAGAGATATGGTTAAAATACAGAGGCATGGTAAGGTTGGGCTAAAACTACATATAGGTTCACTTCAAGCCCATTTTTTATAATGCTCGTGAAATAGAATCTTTTAGATAATTTAATCAGCTTTCCACCAAATCAAGATTTGCACCATTCTGATCTATAAATAGAAAGTTATGCCCATTTTACCAAACCTGTAACAAAAACTAAAATTAAGATGAAGTTAATTCAAAAGATGCAAAGACTACAGATATGCTTAAATTGAGGAATTTAATGACACTATTAATGTAATATCATAAATTAAGTTCTTATTAAGCATACATATTTAAGTGTTCATCACACCCCCTAACCAGCTTATTGCTAGTCCCGAGCAATTAAAGCGTTATTATTTAGAAGTGATTTATAGAATTTTATATCCAAGGTAGCTATTACTGCACTTTCCTTGATTCTATCTAAATAAACAAACTCTCAGCTGTTTTTTTTTTTAAAAGACTCATGTACCCTTCAGTCAAGATATTAATAAACCTTCTTTTTATGCTCAGTCGACGCGACTATAGGGCTTTTAGAAAGAAGCCATATCGGTTCTAATATTTATAAAGGCTAACATCCTTAGGTAGCTAGGGGGCATTGATTCTTTTTTTTTTTTGAAACAATGCATCTTTAATCCATATAGCGAGCCTTAGGCTAATGACTCCCAGACTGGTTGGCTTTAGGGCATTAGGTGTTAAGACACTCTTACGAGCTTAACGACTTGGGTTACCGATGTTTTATTTTTGCTTAGAAATTTGTGGATAGTGCAATGTTCAATCCCCTTAAACTTTCTCCTTAATCCATGTAACGAGTTTTGGGCCAATAGCTCCCAAACCAGTTGGTCTTAGAGTATTAGGTGTTAAGACACCCTTCGAGCTTAATTGCTTGAATTAAGGAGGCTATGAGACCAAATTTATCCATAATTACTTTTTTTTTAGCTTTCACTTTTTTCTCTTTTTTTTTAAAAAAAAACTTTCCCCTCCCTTTTGTTGTTATCCTAAACAAAACAAAAGAACTCAAATATTACAACATTTCATTTTACAACCCACAATCATGCATCAAGCTATGTGTGTGTGTGAAGAAAGGTTTATGAATACTTACTTAATAAGTACATGAGCAAACAATTTATTAAATGACAGTTATGAGAGTTCATAGATTTGAATAATTCAAAGCGAAGTGAATAAGACAATCTCGTTATAAAATTCAAAAATCAAAACTAAATAATATCAAATTAGCTAAAATGAGTCTTCAAAAGTGCAAAATCAAAACAAAATGACAAATTAATTAGAATGGGCTTTAAGAGTTCAAAATGGCCCTCTTTACTCTGTCATTCCTGACCTAGAATGTGTCTCAAGAGGAATCAAACTCCTTACGTCGCACGTTGAATCTAATTACTAACTTGCTTTTTTTTTTTTAAATTGTAAAAAGAAAATATAAGACACACTTATGTTTACTATCCTTCCCCCGTAACCAAATAAAACATTGTCCTCAATATTTAAATATAGAGAGATAAAGTATATGAGACATTACCTGAAGCTTTAGTTATTCAAAATAGACAACCTGAAAGACACGTAAAATAAAATGCTACAAATAAAAGATAAGAAAAATTACAAACAGAGCGTCAGATCCAGTTTACACTTTTTGTCTTGTCCCCCTAACCAATTAATTTGAGTTATTGCTGGGTCAGGTTCTCACTCGATTGTTTATAATTTATCAAGTAATTCATTAGTAGTAGTAGCAGAAACTATGATCTATCGCACTGAATGAGGGATAAAATTATGTTCCACAACTACATCAATAAAACGTATCAATGGATCAAAGAAATTTTCAACATTCAATAAACCTATAGATTTTTTATGAAGATTCAATTGGTCCCAAAAGGCAATTTGAAAAATTTCTTCGAAAATACCAAAGCCACCTGGTAAAGCAATAAAGACATCTGAATTGATAAGCATATATGCCATGCATTCATGCATAGAGGAGACATGTAGCTCCTGCCCAACTGTTTTTCCAGTGATGCTTTTTACAACCAAAGCTTTAGAAATAACACCTAAAACTTGACTGCCTCTTAAGAGTGCAGCTATTGACATACAACCTATTAAGCCGAGGATACCTCCCCTATAAACCACATGAATATTTCTTTCAGCTAATAACCTACCAAGATAATTTGCTACTGCTACAAACTCTTCACTTTTTCTAGGTCGAGATCCATATAATACACATATCTCTTAGATTCGACGTTTTGAGGTTCCCTTCATGTCTATGCAACTCTCTAACTATATGTGTGAAGTGAATAACAAGAAATGTCATATTTATAAAGTGCAAAAAGGTATTCTAATAATGACATCTATAAAGGTAGCTCGGCTATTTGTTGAAAAAGTTTGACAATAAAGCATAGAAATTCAAAAAAAATGATAGAAATAAGACAGCAAGTCAACCGAAAGATATAAATTCAAAAAAGACAGCTATAAGACATAAAAATTCAAAAATGATAGCACACATGCATATGTACAGGTAGTTATGACTATGGCTCACATCTTCCCCTGGTTTTACGTCCAAAAATGGATCAAACACCTTCTATGAGTTGGGGATATGCTTTCCATCCAGTTTTCTTATAAACTGGCAAACAAGGTATTTTGAGTCAGATTCCCGAGACTGTAACATGTCTACTCTTCTCGAAATTGTGTCCATAATTTTAAAATTTCATGCTGCATAATTTCACAAAAATGCGTTTCAAGAGTTAATTGGATATTGTCCAAATACTCCTTACTCAGTCCTTTCTTGATGAATTTTAACTTATCCTCTCAATTGTTAGACAAAAATCCTAATGAGCGGCAATGCTGGTTACAAGTCTATCTTGCACATTTGCGACAAACATGTAACCTTTTCACTTTTCACTTTGTGGCGTAAGAGGTCATCAGGTCTTTGAATTCATCAATAAAAGTATTTTTTGAATTAAGAATCTATTTTTTCCTCTGGTTTTTATTTTTAGTTCTAACATCTAGTATCAGAGCCTTTAGGAATGGGGTCAAGAGAGAGCGCTAAAACTAGAATTGTAAGAGATAGAGTGATATAACAACAACAAATTTATGTCTCACCCTTTTTTTTTTCTTTTGTAACAGCTAGCAGGCATCAATGGCATCGAACAACAATTATGTGCAACCAGCAATCCCTCATATTAATGGTCACTATGATCATTGGAGCACATTGATGGAGAATTTTCTTCGCACTAAAGACTATTAGACTATCGTGGACTAAACCAACCCCTGGAATAGTATTGATTAAACCCTGGAATAGTGTTGATTGAACCCTAACAGAAGAAACTGGAAGAATAAAAGCTAAAGAATCTCAAGGTAAAGAATTATCTGCTTCAAGTAAAATCGTGCCATTTTGGAGATGATTCTCCAAAAGGATACTTGCAAACAGATCTGGGATTCCACGAAGAAAAAATATCAAGCACAACAAGGATGAAATGATGGTAGCTTCAAACCCTTCATAAGGAATCGAGATTCTTCACATGAAGCAAGGAGAGTCTGTTGATGGGTATTTCTTAAGAATATTGGCAATAGTAAATAAGATGCATATTCGTGGTGAAAAAATTGAAAATGCAGCTGTAGTGGAGAAAATTCTTTGATCAATGGCTTCAAAGTTCTCCTATGTGGTATGTTCTATTAAGAAGTCAAAAGACCTTGATGAGCTTTCAATTGATGAATTGCAAAGCTCATTGCTGGTGCATGAGCAAAGAATGAAAACAAGCCCAACCAAGGAGCAAGCTTTGGAGGTTTCAACTCATTGTGAAGTCTCTACAGGGAAAGAATCAAGCAGAGGTCATGATCTAGGTCATGGACGAGGACGAGGACGTGATAGAGGTTCTTACACACCAGATTCTCAAGGCAAAGGCAAAAGACATGATCAACACCAGCACTTATTCAACAATGAATCAAAGTTTGATAAGTCTAACATTGAGTACTACTTCGACCACAAGTTTGGTCATTACAAGTTTGAATGCACTGCAAACTTTCATTTTGACAAAGGAGAGCATTCTAACTTTGTAGAGATAAAAGATAAAGAAACACTCTTGATAGCATTTCACTCCAAGGAGGAGCTTGAACCAGACATAAGGTATATAGGGATGCAGCAATCACATTGTCATAATAAGTTATTCTTTTCTCATTTAAATAAAGATTTCCATATTACTATGAGTTTTAGTGATCATTCTAAGGTAAATGTTATGGGAAAGGGTGAGATTCAAATCCAGACTAAAAAAGATAGGATTGAGACTATATCAAATGTCTTTTATATTCCTAACTTGAAAAGCAATTTATTAAGTGTGGTACAACTGCAAGAGAAGGGTTATAAGGCTCCAATCAAGGGGGCGCTTGTCTATGATCTAAGAAGAGAGCCAATTGCTCATGTTAAGATGACTCCGAACAAGTTGTTTCCGCTGAAAATAAAGAGCATTCAAAGCTACTTCAAGGCTGATGTAAATGACCTGACATGGCTTTGGCATTTGCGGTATGCCTATCTGAATTTCAATGGTTTAAAGATCCTTTCTCAGAAGCACATGATGACTGGCCTTCCTCAGACTAATCCTCCCTCCAAAAATATGTGAAGAGTGCATTGTTGGCAAAGAACATCATGAGCAATTTCCAAATGGCATGGCATGGAAAGCGCAGAAACTATTAGAAATGATCCATTCTGATATATATGGTCCAATATACCTAATATCAAATGGAAAAAAGAAATATTTTATTTCTTTTATTGATGATTATTGCTGAAAAACATGGATCTACTTGTTGCATGAAAAATATGAAGCTTTCACAACTTTTAATAGCTTTAAAGCTTTTATGGAGAATGAAGTTAAGGGAACTGGTAAAACTCTTTGAACTAATCATGGGGGAGAATATATATCATAAGAAGTTGCAAATTTTTGTGATGTGGAATTTAAAGGAAGTTGATAGCATCCTACACGCCTCAGTAAAATGGCATATCAAAGAGGAAGAACATGACTATCCTAAATATGGTGTAAGGTATGATGACAAACTAGAGTATTCTGAAGAGTTTTTGGACAGAAGTAGTCAATTAGAATGCTCATGTCTTGAATCAGAGTCCTGTTTTTTCTACTAAGAACATGGCTCTAGAAGAACTTGGGTGGGCAAAAACCATCTGTTGATCTATTCAAGGTCTTTGGATGTGTTGTATATGCACATATCCCAAACAAGAAAATGAAGAAGCTAGATGACAAAGGCAAAAAGTGTGTCTTTCTTAGCATTAGTAAACAATCGAAAGCCTATAAACTATTCAATCCTGTCATATGGAAGATTTTCGTCAGCTAAAATGTTGTTTTTTATGAGAAAATACATGGAATTGGACTAGAGAAAAAACAGGCTAGCAACAAATAGCTGTGAGTTTTGATGGAAAAGAAGAAGAAACACAAACACATAAGCAGCCACTTCTTCCTATCGATACTCTATCAAACCAATAGCTACAATAACCATTTGATGTCAACGAAGCCCAAGTAATAGGTGAAAGCTCTCGATCTCAACAAATCAGGAAGAGACCTACATTGTTGGAGGATTATGATGTTAGTGGTTACAATCTGATGATACTGTTGCTCATTATGCTCTATTATCAGATTGTGATCTAGTAACATTCCAATAAGTTGTCAAAGATTCAAAATGGCAAAAAGCCATGGATAAGGAGATCAAGTCTATAGAGAAAAATAACACATGGGAGCTATCAAAACTTCCAAAAAGGCAAAAATCCATTGGTGTTAAATAGGTTTATAAAACTAAGTTGAGCAAAGATAGTAAAGTTGACAAGTACAAAGCCTGGCTCACTGCAAAAGGATATAAATAGAGATTTGGTGTTGAGTACAAGGAAATTTTTTGCTCTTGTTGTAAGGCATGATACAATTTGAATGGTGGTAGAATGGTAGCACAAAATTTTTAGCTAGTCTTTCAATTGAACGTAAAATCAGCCTTTCTACTTGGCAATCTAGATGAGCAAGTTTATGTTGATCAACCCCTCGTTTATATGTAACGACGAAGTGAAGATAAGGTGTACAAGTTGAGGAAGGCTTGGTATAGGCTAAAAATAAGCATTTAGAGCTTGGTACAATCGTATATAGAGTTCTTTTGCTAAAACGGGGTTCTAGAAATATCCATGTAAGCATACTCTTTTTATTAAACCTTGGTCTATAGAGAAAATTCTGATTGTTTTTTGCTTAAAGATGATTTGATCCACACAAGAAATGATCAAGCAATGTTTGAGGATTTTAAAAGGTTCATGATGGCAGAGTTTGAGATGACCGATCTAAGAATGATGTTTGGTATCGAAGTAGTGCAAACAACAGCTGGAATTTTTATCACACAAAAGAAATATGCTTTGGATATTTTGGACAAGTTTTAGATGATGGATTGCAACTCAATTGGAAATCTAATTGAATCAGGTTTACAGCTCACAAAGAACTCTGAAGGAAAGAAGGTTAGTAGTAGCTTCTACAAGCAAATTATTGGAAGCTTGATGTATTTAATAACAACTAGACCTGACATTATATTTGTTGTAAGTCTTATTAGCAAGTTTATGGAATGTCCAACTGAGCTTCATCTCTTTGTTGCAAAGAAAGTCTTACGCTACTTGAAAGGAACATTTGCTTTTGGTATTTTTTTTATCAGAGGGGAAGGATCAGATCTTATTGGCTTCAATGACAATGATTATATAAGAGACTTAGAAGGTAGAAGAAGTACTTCTAGTCATGTATTTATGATGAGCTTAGGAGTTGTACCTTGGTCATCAAAGAAGCAACAAGTTTTTACCTTGTCTGCAACTGAAACAGAGTTTATAGCAACAGTTTCTTATGTTTGTCACGCTATTTGGTTGAAAAGAATGCTTGAGTTATTGAATTGTTTCCAGCTAGGACTTATACAAGTTTATTGTGATACTAGTTCAACCATTAAACAAGTTTATTGTGTAATACCCATTGGGTTTTGAACCCATTGGGCTGTGAAGAAGGCCCGGCCCAGCCCAAAATTTTAATTATAAATAAGAGAGGGTGAATAGGAAATGTGGGAGAATTCTGGAATATTGGGAAATTCGTTTTTACTGTTCATGCCGGACACTGTTCACTGTCGTCTTTGAGTAGCGATTCCGACCGATTTCCGGTGAGTCTCCAGCCCTATAATATATCATTTTGAAGCTTGTAATGTTCTCTTTCCATCCATTTATGTGTTGTCCTTGGTTTCTTCACCGTTTTTGCGGATCGAAGCATGGAAACTAACGGCTTCCTATGCGTTTTCCGGCCAAAATCCGATGAGTTACCGGTAAATCTTTATATTAAATTAAAGCTTGTTCCATGCTCTTTCTAACCATACCAATTTTGTTACATGTTGATATACGAATTTTGTGAATCGGAGAGAAATGAAATTCGGTCACTGTTCACTCGCCGGCGACGACATTCCGGTAACATTTTCGGTTATGTTTTCCGATCATCAAATAATTCTTATAACATTATTCATCCGAAAAGGAGCTTAAATTCAGTGAGTGGATTATATTTTGAGAATTTTATTTTATATTAAAGCGTATTAAATTTATGGTTTTTTTATATGATTTACGTTATTAGATTAATTAATTGAATTATATTAAAATGTTTTTAGAATCGATAATGATGAATTTCGTATTTCGGAAATAAGCGTATGTAATGTATTTAATTTTGGATAAAAGAGATGGTTATGGGTGATGCTAGTGAATTAATTTTTGAATATATAGTAAGCGTAGTTTTGATAAGTTTGAATACAATAAAAAAAATGAAATTAAAGTGAAAGATGTAGAATGAATGTATATTATATGTTAATAGAAAGTAGAAAGTTTTTTTTTTTTATGATTGGAAAAGAGACAATTACAATTAAATGAATTTGTATAGAAAATTGAAGTATTTAGTTATCTCCTTTAAATAAATACACATGTTGAAGAAAGAATGTTTTTGATTTACAAAATGATGAATGATTTTATATTCAAAATAATAGCAAATTAAAAAGAAAAAAAGTTTTGGAAATTAGAATTTAATTCTGCAGGGGTGATAATGCCAAATTCTAAAACTGCCTAGCAGTAGGGGCTGAATTGCAAAATTTAGAAAACTGTTTCAGAATTTGCAGGGACCTGAATGCAGAATTCTAAAAAAAATTTAGGATAATCAAAATGATTTCAGTTAAAGCATGATATTTAAGATTTTGGAAATCTTCGAAATTCTGAACTAATATTTTTGGAAATTAGTTAAATTTTGAAGAATAATTATATGAAAGAATGTTGTATAAAATATTATACCGAAAGTATGAGATTTTGAGATAGCTTATAGCGAGATGAAAAGTATTTTATTTTATGAATATTTTAGAAAGTTTTAGAAAGAGTAGAAGATTTATTTTTCTGGATAAATAGAGATATGTTTTAGTATTTACTTAGTTATGTTTATTTAGCATTTTATAGAATTTCTGAGAATCTTAGCGAATTTAGAAGAATTCAAGTTAGTTCTTTTGTATTTCTCGTGGGTGGATAGATCTATTTGTTATGTTTGCTTTCAATTATTAAGATGTTTCAAAGCTAGCTTTCAAAATAGTTATAGACATAAATTTTAGTTTCAAAAAAAAATAGTTTTGAATAAAGATATAGCACTTTGAAAGAAAGATTCATATATGAATTGTTTTCAATATTATTACGGATGCATATTTTACCATTTTATGGAAAGTGTAAAAGCAGAACAATTATGATCATATTTTTTTATAGAAATTTGATTTCAAGGATTTCTCAAAGTATTTGCAATTATTCTTTTAAATATTTATCATGGATTTTCAAGGATTCAGATATTATGAGTTTCAGCTTATATAAGTTTTACAAATTTTGATAAATCTGCTTGAGAAGCAATGGTTTAGCATATAAAGCAAATTTTGAAAAGAAATCAGTTTTAACAAAAAGAAGAAAGTTTAATTATATTATACTAAGCTAGTACCCAGCTCACTTAGACAGTGAGACAGCAGATTTCAGATAGAAAGATAGAGGCCTTTGGGGCCCGTTCAGACACACATAGAGGCTTTGGGCTGTGTGATCTGGGCGCTTTAGCCCTTGGGGGCAGTTCTACGCATGCGTATGATCAGATAGTAGGCCTGTGCGATGTTAGATCTCGCCAAGTACAGATAGCTCTGCCTGCGTGATGTAGATCTCACCAGGTATGAGGAGATTCAGATAGTAGGCCTGTGCGATGTTAGATCTCGCCAGGTATAGATAGCTCTGCCTACGTGATGTAGATCTCACCAGGTATGAGGAGATTCAGATAGCTCTGCCTGTGCGATGTTAGATCTCGCCAGGCAGGATCAGACAGTTTCAGGGGTACTTGTTTAGTATAATAAAAAGAGTTTTAAATACGTTATATGAGTTAGTTTGAGAAAGAATCATTATTCGTAAAAGTTTCTTTTGCAAGAAGATTTTAAAGAAATTATGTTTTGTTTATTAAATAACTGAAACGATGATTTTAGCACATCATCATGAGTTTTATTTTATAAGAATGAGAAAATATGCATTCTTTTCACTGCTTTTAAAGAGTATAGAATCAAGAAATTTTATTTGAAGATTTTAATCAAAAGTTATTTGTTTTGAAACTTCTATGAGAGATTTGATGATATTTTGACAAGTATGATAGATTTTTCTTAGTATAAATATGATATGAGTTTTCTAGTTAAAAATGTATTATATGATTTTATTATGAGATAGTAATAGTCATGCAATTTATGATTTGTTTAGAGAATAAATTTAGCAAGTGATTGAGTACATAATGAGAGGAATGTTATTTAAAAAGTTCTATGTTATTTTATTTCTTTTGGCATCTGTTCATACATTTTTTTTAAGAAAAGAAAGAAATATAGTGATATATTTTGCAGTGTATATGAGATTAAATAAGGGTGGTTCAAAGTAAAGGTACGCAACTGATTTGCTTATATAGTTTAAGAATATTAAGTTATTTAGGTAAGTAAGTTGAAGAATTATATAAAGTATTTTCTTTACAGAGGGTTAATAAATTTTTATAGTTGTATTATAAGAATGAAGATTATAAAGAAAGTTGAGAAGAAATAGTCGTTTGTACGTTATTTTGGAAAGAAGAGTATACTGGTTTCCTTTTTAAAAGTAATTATACATTGTATTTTATTTTAAGAAAAAATGAAATTTTAGAACACAAAGTTTTATTCAAGAAATGAGTTGTAGGAAATAAAGAAAGTAATATTTTATGTAATAAAATTTGTCCACTCACTGAGCCTTTAGCTCACTCTTTTCCTATTCTTTTTCTCAACCAGGTGCTACAGGTTTGGTGCTAAGTTGTCTCTGATGCTAAGGAATGCCACACGATATATAATAATTTTTCATGCATTGAAAGTATTTCATTTTTATGTATTGTATAAGCTTTTAAATATTAAGTATATTGAATATGATTTATTTATCTTTTAGTATGTTGTGGTTGATAAGGACGAAAGTCCCAAAGGAAGTTGGGATGAGAAATATTTAGAAGCGTAAAAATATGTGTTTTTGCAGGGGGTTTTCTTCAAATTATAGGGGAAACTCTGCCAGTTTTTCATTAAAAATTTTCTGAGTATTTTTTTTAATATGTTACATAAAAGACTTGAATTAAAAATAATTTTTTTATGAATAATTTTATCATAGTGGTAGAGTAAAAAGTGTAGGAAGATAGTTAATTGAAAGACTGTTCTCTTAGTGAACAGTTTTAGGCACGACTTGCCCGTGTAGCTAGGGGCGGGTCATTGTGATACTAGTTCAACCATTAAACTCTCTAAAAATCCAGTCTTACATGGTATGAGCAAGCACATAGATGTGAGATACCATTTCCTTCGTGATCTCACAAAAGAAGGAGTCATTGAATTGGTTTATTATCATAATGAACACCAGGTTGCAGATATTTTAACCAAGCCTCTCAAATTGGATGTATTGGGAAGCTGTGTGATTTACTTTGAGTTCGTTCAATTTCTAGTTTAAACTGATTGTATAACATTCAGTTTAGGGAAGGATGTTAAGGCTTTTTTTTTTTTTTTGTTATTTAGCCGAATAATCTTTGTAGTCTTATTCTATAGAAGTTAGGTACGTGTTTTACCAATTCTTTAGAGAGAACCATCACCTTAGGAGTTGTTAGTCATAGGTTATTTGTTGCCTATTTTTTTATTTAGTATGATTCTAATTTGTTGTATTTAAATCTTTGAATTCATCAATAAGAGTATCTCTCAAATTAAGAATATATTTTTTCCTCTAACTTTTATTTTGAAAAAATATTACGGACCTCTCCTAACCTCAAGTTTATATCACGTAGATTCACTGTTTACAAATTTTATTACTACATATTCTTATCTTTTTAAAAAACATCATGAACCACCTCTACAATTTGTTTGACTGTTAAAAAAGAGTAAATAAGTTAGAATGTAAAAAAGATATAATGATCATTTTATTACATTTTTTAATAATAATTATAAAATATAATTTTTAAAAAAAATCTCTCACCTTCTCGCTTTTCTCTCCGTCTCATCTTTCACCACTCATAATCTTCGTCTACCTGGTCCTACCTCCTTCCTCCTCTCCTCCCCTTTACCATATGCGTCGTTGCCGCCTCTTCCGCCACCACTTCCACTTCCTCCACCATATCCACCTACCTCATCTCCTCCTCTTCTGTCGCCCTTCTCATCTTTTTCACCCTATCCTATTCTACACCAACTAACAATAGACTAAAGTGATGCAATTGGTTTAAATAAAGTTTTATATTTTACCCAAAATCTCATTTGGCTTGTGGTTTTTTCATTTTATTCTCAACAAATCATATTTATCAAGTTCAGTTCTTTTGTCTCAATAAATTAGATGTTTGACCTATATTTGCTGAGCCATGTACGCTCTCAAATCTGTTGCAAATAGGGGAAAGGCCCATCTCTCAATTCCTCTCTTTTAACCGCTCTTTTCATTCCTCAAAATCCTATTCTATTTGTGTAGTTGTATAATACTTTTCATTTCTTTCAGATAATCATTCGCCACTTTTTTTTTAAGGTTTTTTTTTAGGAATCAATAAAGATTTTGTCTTATTAAAGGAGAAACGAGTTTTGTATAGTTTGGTGGATTTGTGTGTCAAAAGTGGCAAAAATGGTTTGGGTGCGGCCGAGGATGAGTCGGCATCAAAGATTCATATACCTGCTGATATAGATTGGCATATGCTTGACAAATCCAAGTCCTTTTTGGGTGCGGCTTTGTTTTCTGGTGTGTGTACAACTCTTTATCCTATTTTTATGATGAAAACCCGTCATCAAGTTTCTCATACTTCAATTTCTTACTTCAAAATGTCATATACAATCATGCGCTATGAAGGTTTGGGAATTTGTGAGGGCAAATTTTACTTGGGCATTGGTTGGATGAGTTGACCAAAGTTTCTGGGTTTTGCATTTTGTGGGGTATGTGAAGAGCATGCAATGTTCTTATACTATAGGTTTTTACTTAGCCTAAAAAAATAAAAAAAAATAAAAAAAAGCGAGCATAGATGAAGAAAGACGTGAGGAGCGGTGGTGGTTGGTTTTAATTTGTTGGGTGTAGATTTGAGAATTTTTCTAATATTTAATACATTTTTTGTAATATTTGATTTATTTAATTTTATAGTTTTGTTAGTAAGCGATAGATTATGTTAGAGTTGATATTCTGATTAGATTTAAATTCTTTTAAATTATAAGATCATGATATCTTTGTTAATATTTTTTAAAAAATTATGGATTCAATTGTTTCAAATATGGAAAGAAAATCTATAGAGGAAAGAGGGTTTTGTTTGGTGGTCAAGAAAACTTTGCATATGGAAAGTAAAGAAAATTGGAAAAAAAAATAAATTCTTAATAAAAGATAGAGACAGAACATTTTTAATAATATATTTTATATTTTAAATTATGGTAGTTATCAGACAATCCTCTATTATTGGACCAAAAATCAGATTGTACCTGAACTTTTCGAAAACCAGCAGAAAACTCTCAACCGTTAGTCTCCGTTCGGATGAATTGTTAATGGTAAGAGTAACAAGTCATTTTATTTGAAGGGACTAAATATCTCAATTAAATTAAGAACAAATTTTAATTAAAATAAATTAAATTTAAACTTTATGTGTGTGTATACATATATATATATATATATATATATATATATATATTCCTACATAATTTCGCTCCCTCTCTCCCCATTTCATCATCGTCTCCATTTTCTCTCCCTCGCCATCCCAGAAGAAGCCATCGCTACAAACACAGTCTCTGCACCACACTAGATTACATCACCACCACCAAATCACAGCCTCACACCACTACCAAATCACATTCGAACTCGGACAGACAAACGACGCCACTGATGGAGTTGGCATGGGTCTTGGAAGTGTAGACGAAAACAGGAAGGGATTTCAAGACGGAGGCATCGAGCCACGATAGTCATGTATCGATTGTCATCTTTGTTACCGATTGTTGTCATCGATGTTGCCGGTTGTAGCTTTGAATGTTTGCTTTTCAATTAAGTATAAAAATTCGGATTTGGGTTTGTTGCCGATTGACGGCCTTGCCTTTTGCAGGTGTTCTAGCAAAGGTTAACAATGAAGGCATTTCTGGCTATTTTGGCCGGCGATTGAGGGTGGTGATCTGCGACAATGGTTAATTTTGGGATTTTTTTAAATGTTGACTTTAGTTAAAGAAATTTTCTAGTGATGATAAAACAACTCCAGTGGCATGTGAGATTCGGATTTTACAACTTTTTTTTCTTTCCTCTTTCATTTATCCTTGTCGTCAATAATTTTTTAAAAGATAAAGAACTACGTTAATGGGTATTTGGTTGTCTTTCAAAAAGTTTGTGGAGATGAATAATGGTTGCGGGTGATGAAGAAGAATAGTTGTGGTTGCTGACCTTTTTTTTTTTTTGGTTTGATTCTGATAATTATATGATTTGTGAAGAATAATTCTTTAACGGTGCTTCGTGTTGGCTTGCATAAATTTTGAGGAAAAAAAGGAGGAAAATGCCGATGGTGGAGACATAAAGTGGGGTGATGGAGGAGATAGATAATTAGAGATAAGGATGAAAGAGACAGAACGAATGTGAATGTTTAAACGGGTGACAAGGGTAAATAAGTAATTGCA
This sequence comes from Boswellia sacra, assembly GCA_013180625.2. Lineage (NCBI taxonomy): Eukaryota > Viridiplantae > Streptophyta > Magnoliopsida > Sapindales > Burseraceae > Boswellia > Boswellia sacra. The sequence goes on from SNVD02006216.1 coordinate 106,074, forward strand.
TTTAACAACATAAAGCGTATATTCGTTTTTTAATTTCAATTCTGTATTATATATTGTATATTTTTTTAACGTATTTTATATTTAATATCAATAATATATTCTTTTTAAAATTTAAAATAATTAAAATTAATCATATATTTTTAAATTTAATTAAAAATAAAAATATAAAATTACAAAACAAACGAACACATTATATTTTATAATTTAACGAAACGAAGAACAATCATTGGGGGATTATGTGATTTTTGAAAATATTTTTGGATACTGTTTATTTAAGAAGAGGGGTCGCCTGATAATTTTTTTTTAAATTATTATTGTTATATTTACTGTTGACAGAGGTATTAAGTAATTGCATGGGAATGGATGGGAAGTGAATTCAATTAAGTGTCAAAATAAATAACGGAGGGATGGTCCATAATAATTTTTTAAAAGACAGGGGTATGTTATAATAAAATTTATAAATAATTAATCTGTGTTATATTAAGCTTAAAGTTGAGAGAGATTCATAATATTTTTTTCTTTTTATTTTTGGTTCTAACACTTTCGAATCTCGATATACAAAATTAATATAACATCATTTATTTAATATTAAATTACTCATCACTATTTATTACATAGAGTGTGAGTGGGTGAAGGCATTTTGCCTTTCACCCAAACCCACATAATTTAAGTGGGGAGGTTAGGCTATATATTAAAGCCTCCTCCTCTTCTTATACTTGCACCAAGCTTATGTATTAAGCTTTTCACTTCTTCCTCCCACATAATCTCCTCCATTCTAATTGCGAGAGAGATTGTAATATTTTTCTTCATAGTGAAATATTTTCGGTCTTGTCCCGTGGAGGTTTCTCTCAAATTGAGGGTTTTACCACATTAAATATTTGTGCCTTTATTTTCTTTATTGCCTTTAGTTTATTTATTGTGGAAGGCTAAGCCGCCCAAGTTGTCTGTTTTATTTATTGTGGAGGGCAGTGTCACCCAAATTGTTATTTCTAACATAACAATTTGTTTCTTGTCTTTTATTTGAGCTGCGGTAGGAGTGTTCAATCTCCTAACAGTGGTATCAGAGCAAGGTTGCGAAGGCAGAGCCAAGGGTTAGGACAGTGAGTGGTTACTTGTATGGTTATATACATGTCTAGGAAAGCTTTGTCAAAAAGACGATAAGAGTCTAAGAAAACTGGATTTTAAGTGGGACTGCTTGTGACCCCTCCAGTGTTTCCTGGAAGCTTTCCTGGTGTATATTAAATCGTACCGGTACTTACTACTATTCTTGGTTACTGTTTAGCAGTGGTGTAAGTATACGGATATTGTTACTGTTCACGTATACGATACTATTCAAGGGTACTGTTCACATATACGGTACTGTTCATTACAAGACAAATGGCAGCCAAATTCAAGATAGAGAAGTTCGATGGAAACAACTTTGGGCTATGGAAAATTAAAATAAAGGCTATCTTGAGAAAAGAAAATTGCCTTGAAGCAATTGATGGAAGACCGGAAAATATGCAAGATGAAAATAAATGGGAGAAGATAGATGGTGATGCGATGGCAAGTCTACATCTAGCAGTTGCAGATGAAGTGCTGTCAAGTATTCAAGAATTAAACTCTGCAAATGAGATTTGGGATACTTTGACAAGTTTGTATGAAGCCAAATCTCTACACAACAAAATTTTCTTAAAAAGGAAGCTGTACACTCTTCGTATGTCAGAAACCACTCCGGTGACTGAACATATCAACACTTTGAAGACGTTATTCTCTCAACTCTCAACCATGGAGCATAACATAGAAGAGAAGGAACGTGCTGAGCTTCTACTTCAGAGTCTACCTGATTCATATGATAATCTCATCCTCAACTTGGCAAATGGTTCAATGAAGTCATCTCTAATCTTTAATGATGTTGCGGCTGCTGTCTTAGAAGAAGAAAGCAGACGTAAAAATAAGGAAGACAGAATAATGACTTCTCAACATGCAGAGGCTTTATCCGCCAACAGAGGGAGATCAAGGGAACGTGGTTCCAGTGGGAGTCACAATCAGAACAGGGGAAAGTCTAAAGGAAGGAAGTTTATTAAATGCTACCATTGTGGAAAGCAAGGGCACGTGAAAAACGAGTGTTGGCATCTTAAGAAGAATGGAAAGGGAAACAGCAAAGGAAAAGAATCTGAGTCGTCAGGATCTCAGGGTTGTGTAGCAAGTACTTCAGGGAATGGCGAAATCTTGTGCAGCGAGGCAACAACAGTTGTGGAAGGCAGAAAAAGGTTTGCTGATATATGGTTAATTGATTCAGCAGCAACATGGCATATGACTTCTAGAAGAGATTGGTTCTATCAATATAAACCTATCTCAGAAGGGTCTGTGTACATGGGTGATGATCATGCCTTAAAAATCGTTGGTATTGGAACCATCAAAGTAAAAATGTTTGATGGTACGATTCGTACTATCCAAGATGTACGACATGTGATTGGCTTGAAGAAAAATTTGCTATCGATGGGACAGTTGGATGACCTCGGATGTGAGTTCCATACGAAAAATGGGATCATGAAGGTTGTCAAAGGCGCACTTGTGGTGATAAAGGCAGAAAAGATTGCTGCTAACCTATACATGCTCCATGGAGAAACGATTCAGGAGGCAGAAATAGCGGTTGCTAGTTCTGGAGAAGAATTGTCTATGATATGGCATCAAAGACTTGGCCATATGTCCGAAAAGGGTTTGAAGATTCTCTCTAATCGAGAACTACTTCCTGGAATCAAAACTGTAAGTTTACCATTCTGTGAGCATTGTGTTATTAGCAAGCAGAGTAGACTGAGTTTTAGCAGATCTATTGCTAGGAGTAAAAACATTCTAGACTTGATTCATTCTGATGTTTGGGAATCACCGGTTACGTCCCTAGGAGGAGCAAACTACTTTTTATTGTTTGTGGATGATTATTCTAGGAGATGTTGGGTATATGTCATCAAGAAAAAGTCAGATGTATTTCCTGTATTCAAAGCCTTCAAAACACAAGTGGAACTTGAATCCGGAAAAAGGATCAAGTGTTTGAGGACAGATAATGGGAGAGAATTTTGCAACAAGGAGTTTGACGCATTTTGCAGTCAAGAAGGTATAAAACGGCAGAAGACAGTTGCTTACACACCACAACAAAATGGAGTGGCAGAGCGGACAAATAGAACTCTCGCAGAAAGAATGAGAGCGTTACTGAGGACTGCGGGTTTACCCAATACATTTTGGGCAGAAGCAGCCACTACAGCCTGTTACTTGATAAATAGGTCTCCATCAACAGCAATTGAGATGAAGACACCTATGGAGATGTAGACTGGTAAGCCAACTGATTATTCCTCCCTTCATATTTTCGGATGTCCTGCTTATGTGATGTATCATGACCAAGAAAGAACGAAGCTGGATCCAAAATCCAGGAAATGTATCTTCTTGGGATATGCTGATGGAGTAAAGGGGTATCGCTTATGGGATCCTACTGCCCATAAGATTGTCATCAGCAGGGATGTTGTCTTTATAGAAGACATGTTTAAATGTGAAGAAAGTGATAGCACGAAGAAAAATGTTGAGATTGTATCAATACAGGAAGAAACAGTTTCTTCTGAAGCAATACCACAACACGATGATCAAGAACCAGTTGAGTCTGAAGCACCTGAAGTCCGTCGATCAACTCGAGAAAGAAGGGAACCTTCTTGGCACTCAGAATATGTGATGGCAAGCAATGTTGCATACTGTCTCCTAACAGAAGATGAGGAGCCTTCCACCTTTCAGGAGGCTATAAAAAGTTCTGATACATCTCTATGGATGACAGCAATGCATGAAGAGATGGAAGCTTTAGACAAAAAACAAGACATGGGATCTTGTGCCACTACCACATGGAAGAAAAGCCATCGGAAACAAATGGGTCTACAAGATCAAATGTGATGGGAATGATCAAGTGGAGCGGTATCGTGCTAGACTGGTGGTCAAAGGATATGCTCAGAAAGAATGAGTTGATTTCAATGAGATATTCTCTCCTGTGGTAAGACTTACAACAATTCGAGCAGTCTTGGCTATGTGTGCTACTTTTGACTTACACTTAGAGCATTTAGATATAAAAACTGCGTTTCTTCATGGAGAACTTGAAGAAGAAATTTATATGCTCCAACCGGAAGGTTTTGTTAAAGAAGGAAAAGAAAACTTGGTTTACAGGTTGACCAAATCTCTGTACGGCTTAAAACAGGCGCCAAGGTGTTGGTACAAGAGATTTGATTCATTCATCATCAGCCTTGGGTACAACAGACTCAGTTCAGATCATTGTACTTATTACAAGAGGTTTGAGGAAGACTTTATCATTTTGCTGTTGTACGTGGACGATATGTTGGTAACAGGCACTAACAAAGATCAGGTCCAAGAATTAAAGGCACAATTGGCTAGGGGATTTGAAATGAAGGATTTAGGACCGGCAAACAAGATTCTAGGGATGCAAATTCACCGAGACAGAAAAAACAGGAAGATTTGGCTATCTCAAAAGAACTACTTGAAGAAAATCTTGCGCCGCTTCAACATGCAAGATTGTAAGCCAATTTCTACCCCATTTCTTGTTAATCATAAATTATCCTCAAGTATGAGTCCTAGCAATGAAGCGGAGAGGATGGAAATGTCTCGAGTACCGTATGCATCAGCAGTAGGGAGCCTAATGTATGCTATGATTTGTACAAGACCAGACATTGCACAAGCAGTGGGAGCGGTCAGTAGATTCATGGCTAATCCAGGAAGAGAGCATTGGAATTCTGTTAAGAGGATCCTTAGATACATCAAAGGAACCTCTGATGCTGCACTATGCTATGGAGGATCAGAGTTCATTGTCAGGGGCTATGTTGATTCAGATTTTGCTGGAGATATTGACAAAAGGAAGTCCACTACAGGCTATGTGTTTACACTTGCAGGAGGTGCTGTGAGCTGGGTATCCAAACTTCAAACTGTTGTGGCTCTATCTACAACAGAAGCAGAGTATATGGCAGCTACACAAGCTTGCAAGGAAGCTATTTGGATCAAAAGGTTATTGGAGGAACTCGGGCACAAACAAGAGAAGATTTCTTTGTTTTGTGACAGTTAGAGTGCCTTGCATATTGCAAGGAATCCAGCCTTTCATTCAAGAACGAAGCACATAGGAGTTCAATATCATTATGTACGAGAAGTAGTGGAAGATGGAATAGTGGATATGCAGAAAATCCACACGAAGGACAACATAGCAGATGCATTAACCAAACCAATCAATGCTGACAAGTTCATCTGGTGTAGAACGTCTTGTGGCCTGTTAGAGATGTGAGCAGCATGTATAGAGACAAGACTGAAAGGAAAAATGCCTTCAAGTGGGAGAATGTGAGTGGGTGAAGGCATTTTGCCTTTCACCCAAACCCATATCGGTGGGAAATTAATTTTAAGTGGGGAGGTTAGGCTATATATTAAAGTCTCCTCCTCCCCTTATACTTGCACCAAGCTTATGTATTAAGCTTTTCACTTCTTCCTCCCACATAATCTCCTCCATTCTAATTGCGAGAGAGATTGTAATATTTTTCTTCATAGTGAAATATTTTCGGTCTTGTCCCGTGGAGGTTTCCCTCAAATTGAGGGTTTTACCACGTTAAATATTTGTGCCTTTATTTTCTTTATTGCCTTTAGTTTATTTATTGTGGAAGGCTGAGCCGCCCAAGTTGTCTATTTTATTTATTGTGGAGGGCAGTGTCACCCAAATTGTTATTTCTAACATAACAATTTGTTTCTTGTCTTTTATTTGAGCTGCGATAGGAGTGTTCAATCTCCTAACATAGAGTTTCTTCTGTTTACCTGTTATTCACATAATATCATATCAAATTTATATACGAACTAAACTTTATAAATATAATATTATTAACAACGATAAGATTATTGAAAAGTTAACAAATTAAAACCTATCTTAAATAAGTTGACTAACCCATTTAAAGGAAGAGATCGTATTAGTGTTGAACCACTCAATCTACTCAATCTACGAACTCTTTTCATAATGCTAAATTTTTTAGATCGTTATTTTTTCTGTTACCGTAACAGATACCTTTGTATCCTATTCACAAAATTTTAGTAGCGTTGCAAAAGATTTAAGGAAGTGAATTGATGTTAAGTACATTAAACGATATGAATTTTTTTAAAATAAATTTCACGATTATCTAGATGAATTGAAGTTAGCCAAAATTATTTGTTACCTTACCTTCTCACAAACACAAATCATTGTGACTTAATTAAAAGGTCAAAATTTAAAGATTACGCAGTAAAAATCTAAATTTAAAGATTGAAGAACCTATAAAATTGTCATTATTGGACCAGCAGGAGAGCAATTTATGAGAACATGTGAAATCAATTTTGGATCAATTTCAGTATGGTATTATGTAGATGCTTGTACTCGTAGGTAAAATATCTACTTCTGTCTAATAAAGAATGCGGCAGAATAACTCTCTTTGATCCGAATCAATCTTCCCAATTCCCGTCATACACAGATCAAATCACAACTAATAAGAAACCATTTTACTACTACGGATAAACTGAATTGCTTGGACAAAACAATCAATTTCCGAATTTAAAATTGCAGCCGGTTTGATTTAATCTGCACCTTCACAAAATGGAAAACAGCTTTAGCTCTCAGCTTAACAGCACCCTCAAAATTCAACAGCCACAATGAAAAATAGTCGTAAACCACATTTTTAAATATAGTGAGACAACTCGAGAATATTTTGAGGGTTCATAAGCCAGTGATCCTAAATTCTCATGGATGAAAAAGTAAAACATCTAAGCAAAATACACGAATGGCAATATTTGTGGTGATTCAATGTGGTAAAAATCTAGCATTCTCTTGCTGCTGCTCCTTTAAAGGTTTTACCAAACCCATCATCAGACCACAACACGGCAAACAGTGTAATATTGTGGAAATTTGAACATCAGCCATGTCCATTTTTAAGAGGCAAGATACAGATCTATGAGCTATGTAATGTCCGGGTGTCAAGTGATTAGAAAGACTTGACATAACCTAGGAGTTACCGGTTGTGGAATTTGTTTCTGACGATCCAACAATCTCTTCTAAAGCTTCCATATCGATAGTCATTTCATCATCAATATCAGCCTGCTCTACCTCTGCCATCACCTCATCCCTGTTTTCGACAATAGGTTCAACACCATTTTGTACTGAATTGGATTCTGACTGGGGTTCTTTACCTGCTTTGTCTGCTTCATTTGGAGTATGTACTGTTGTTTGCGGATAGGGATCAGTAGAAAGAGTCAATGTAGATGTCACAGACAAATTCTGCAAACCAGCGGAAGTTACAATGTTAAGCATTAAAAAAATAAATAAATAAAAGACAAGGAAATAATATAATCCGAATCATTGCATCTTTCTTTTTAACCACATTGGGAAGCCATGACTATTTGATAAGGATAGTTTTTATGTTTGCCTCTACATTTTTTAATCAAGCTATTCTTTTATGTTAGTCACATTTTGCAAACCTAATGGATTCTCTAACACAGAATCAGAACCAGGATTTTATATTGGGGGCATCTCAAATATATTAATATTGATAGTTTTCTTAATAAAGCTCAACAGTAAAAGGGATTTGTCAAAATGAAAAAGATGTAAGTAATACTAGACACTAAATACATAAAGAGAAAGGTACACCTTATATTTCGACTGAATAAATAAGTAAAATACAATAGAAACTTGCATGGTTGCAAATTGTAAAATATGTTTTCTAATTATATTATCGGGATCAAACAGGGGCCTAAGCCACTAAAATGAAAGGAAGCAGGCTAATAGTGAGAAAGAAAACCAAAGAGACACCTAAAAATTAGATTTTTAAAGAAGGTTGCATTAAAAAATTGTATATTTTCAGGAGAACTTGGCCCCCCTTGGGTCCCTACAAGGGTCCACCCATGCTCTGGCACTCGTATTTATTTATAGTTTGTCAACCCTAAAGTAAATCTTCCTACTCAATCATAAGTTAGGAAATAACAAAACCACCACCACCAAAAACAACAACAACAGTAGTTATAGTAGCAATTACTTAAAAATAAATATATAAAATAAAAAAACAATCAACATACTTTTTCAAGTGCCAAAACAAGCTTTGAGAGATTCGGGTAGATACTTCGAGCACCCAATAGGATCTGTTCAATACCAAAATCGAATTAAAATTTAAAAAAAAAAAAGATAGGCTGCAACAACATAATTGAAAATCGAAGGACATATATAAAACAGTCAACAGAAGGTATAGTTTTCAACGGTCATTGCTTGCTTCAACAGGCCTGAGGCAAGTTAAACCACTTCCACCTTTCTTACTTACTATGGTCATAGATATTTTATTGTGGCAGCCTGTGGATAAAAGCAAAATAATCTAAATCTGGTAGAAGGATTATGTTACGATCCACATCAACTAAGTATGGGATTAGTTGGTGGTGTTGCTAGGATCCCACATCGACTAAGTATGGGATTGGTTGGTGGCTTATAAGCCTATGGACACCCTCCCCTTACAAGCCGGTTTTTAAGGGTGAGTTCTACCCATGGGTTTGTAACAATTGGTATCAGAGCTAGCCCACGCAAGGCCCACGTTGCGGAGGGGGCGACCTGGGAAGGGGCGACCTGGAAAGGCCAGAGTGGGCTGCCGTGGACGTCGGTGTTAGAAACGTGGTGGTATGTTACGATCCACATCAACTAAGTATGGGATTAGTTGATGGTGTTGCTAGGATCCCACATCGACTAAGTATGGGATTGGTTGGTGGCTTATAAGCCTATGGGCACCCTCCCCTTACAAGCCGGTTTTTAAGGGTGAGTTCTACCCATGGGTTTGTAACAGATTATGTGTCAAAAGTTCCAAGCAAGTGCTTGCTTATCCCCTCCTTGGTAGATGATATGAAAGAGTGATATGGATTCTGAACTACTCTATTGCATTAAAGCTGTGATTTAAGCTCTTCTGGGAAGCTATGTGTCATGGGTAAGTCCACCTGCACGCATTTCTTAATTTATAGACAATTTTAGTGCTTTCAGAGGAAGAAAAAAGGCTTCAGCGGTATGAATTAATCATGTGTTGGTAATGTTTTGCGCCATTTGATTGGAAAGGAATAGAATCTTTATGGGGATGCTAGCGAGGAAAATTTTAAATTTTTATTGCATAAGGTTCACTGCCTTCTCAAGATTTGCATCAATTTCCAACCAATTCAATGACATTTCCCTCCTATTTGGCAGACTACTGGTCCACTTCACCTCTCCTCCCCCACCTCCCCCATCCTTTTTTCTTAAAAAAAATAATAAATTAAGATAAAAAATGAAAAACTTCTTTTGATCAAGAAGAAGATACAAAAGGACAATACATGGTCTGCAAAAAACACCAAGCTACAAAAAGTATTAACTCATCTCCATTGTATAAACAAGAAAAGCCATACTCAAAATTTTAAAATAAATAAATAAAATCCATATTTAGTATATCAAAGTTTCCCAATTTTTTGAGATACAATTTTATTAGACTCAGCAAAAATAGACACCCGTAGCCTTCTCCATTATTAATCAATATTTATTTGCTCCTTATCATGGATAATGTTCCTTTATTTTTCTAGGCAATAGGAACTCATTTTATTCCAATAGCTTCAAATATAGATAACAAGGCATTACTTGGCATAAAGCATCAATGAATTTGGAGGTCAGCGTCAAGTTGCTTGACAGCTGAAATTCTGGTAAAATGTATATTTGCCAAATAAATCAAGGGTGGCTAGAGTAATAATTTTTTGATGACATTATTATCAACAGCAAAACTAGAAATATATATGAAACAAAAATAGACAAAAATGAAGGAATTGACCTCACAAAGCCTCTGCAGGGTAAACGGAGGACCTTCAATGAAACAATGAAGTGCTGCAAAGTATAAAGAAAATGGTGTAAATAGTTTATCAGAAAAAGAAAATATAATTCACAGAGTCACAGAGCCCACAAATATAAAATTAAAAATATAAACTTGGCTTCCTACCACCAAAACTTGGACTTTACATGTTTAGACTACAAGAAGATAAAAGATATAAGCTTGGCTTCCTATCACCAAAACTTCGAACTAAATTTTTAGGTTAAAAGAAAGAACAACTCATAATCACAGAATCTGCCAAGTATAAAAGAAAATCCCTTCTCATCTGTATTCAATCTCTTTTATTGGTATAAAATTCAGCTTTATCACTTAAACTCATCTCTCTCTCTCAGTCAAACTTTCATTTTAGCCACAAGCAGTACGACGGTTTGCAAATGCCAACTCGATTAGTAGTAAAGTATTCACCCCCGCAAGCTTAAGCCCATCATCAGTTCATTTCAATCAAACTCAGCCCTAAAAGGAAGGTATGGATTATATTATTGTCACCCACATCATAATACCCACAATTTTCAGAGTTTTCAACTCATGTAAAAGATGTAGAAAAGTAGCGATATCACATGATTACAAAGTACCTTCATCGAACCGCTTCAACATTTCTGGGTAAGTTTCTCCAATAGATGCATATTGCTGCTCAGGGGTCATTTTTGACTCGGGATATTCTGAAAAAACCTTCATAATAAATTCACAAGAAGTAAGTGTTCAGATAATCATCTGTAAACCAAAAGATTGCAAGTATAATGCAATAGGCTCTTCTATGACAAGAGCTAAAAAGACAGTAAGCATTCATCACGAACTAACTTAAGACCTATGGACGGGCATACCTCCCCATACCTGCTTCAGCTGTAAGGATAGCATGCTCTTCAATTTGTCCCAATCATGCCTGCAGTACAACAAAGTGTGTTAATAAACAGCAAACCATATACCACTAAACTATTGTTTTAAAAATTATAATCACAGCACACAAAATATAATACAAGAAGCGAAGGCCTCAGAGAATGATGCACAAAGGGATAGAAAACATTAACGGGCATATATACAAACTTATGGAAGAGTATTAAATGGTAGGTTCTGTTCCACAGCCCAGAACATTAAAGGCATAAATTAATAATAAAAAAAAAAAGTTCCCCAGAACATTGGTAAAAATATAACAGGGGAACTTTTTTAATAGGAAACAGAAGACACATATTAATAGAGTAAAAAGAGTGGACCAGTTGTTGACATATACAAAAAGCCTTGGGGAGACAAAATCTATACAAAATAGTGTAAATGATTCTGTATATATTATAAGAAAACCCAACCTCTAGTGCTAGACACCCCAAACAAAACAATTAGCCGGAACACCATCCCAATCAAGTTGGTTAAAGAAAAGGGACTTGTCTGGGAATTTGTTTAGAAAGTGATGCCCATAGATTTCAACTACCAAAACTTCCCTTCTTTCTTACAACTTGAACAGCCATTATATCCCCAGAACTCCAGCAACCTGTTTTCCAGATTTCAACTACCAAATAACCACAAAGATTGAAATTTTTCTAACCTCATTGAATTACAAATGCCCCAAACACTTTTCCGTCATAATAAAAGCCAAATCTATCATTTTATTTGAAATCAAACCCATGAGAAAGAATCAATCGGATAAGTTATGATGTCAACCTATAGTTATGATGATAATGATGAAACTGGGTTAATGTAGCAACAATGAAAGAAGAATAGCAGTGACTGCTGGGCAAGGCAGTGAACCATGGAGATTGGCAACAATTTCAAAATCCAAGCTGCAGTGATTTTGTTGTCAAGAGCATAGACAAATTTACATGAAGCAGAAACCAAGGGAACAAGATCCAACAGTAACAGCAAATATACCCTATGCAAATGTCACATTATATGTTCACCTAAAAATAAGCTTTCCACATGCACAAAAAGTTACAAACAAGTTAATTTTAAATCTGGTCAAGATCAGAACAAATGTAAAGGATTTCAAATTGTGTTGGGGATGCCAGTGACCATTGTAAACATTGCAAAATGGACTGCTGCATGTTAGGCATAATACATAGATGAGATGTGTTTGTAATTTATCTTTTGGCTACAATTTTTTGTCCTGGATGTGTGCATCATATGCAATGAAATATATAAAACAATACTCCATTCACTAAGCACTTGCACCATGTTGAACTGTAATAGGGGCATAGGTTTGAACAATACCAAAATTTCCCAGTGGATGCAATAACTTCCAATATGCCTCTAATTTCTTCTTCATTAAATTCAGCTTTGGGCTCTGAAACTCTGAAATTAAAGTGAAATTTACATTAGCATAACAAAAAATGTAAAAGAAGCATAATAAAATGATTAAAGAAATGAATGCAAAAACTTATATGATTCACTTTAGAAACATAGAAAACTTCAAAGTCGAGAATAAATAGTAAAGAAATGCAAAAGCAAGGTTAGAAAAAAAAATATATTGTTTCATATTAAAAAAGCAAGCAAACTAATAGTATGTAAGAGCTTTTCGAAACCATTAAAAGCACTCTCAAATAGTTCAAAAAACTATTTTTTTTTTTTCAATCATGTGGTATACTGGTGTTCGCCTGAAATCTTTTTGGAGGCCAAGAAAGGCACTTCAATGTGCTTTTAGTGAAGCGCTTGATAGGTGCTTTTTTAAAAAAGAAAGGGGAAAAAATAAAAGAAAATCTGAAGTACAAAATGCACTTTAAAAACTCTCTTCCAAAAATGCTTTGTATAACATGCTTTGACCCAAAAGCACAAAAAAAAAAAAATTCTAGAAATAGCACTTCCAAATGCACCTCTAATATGCGAAGTAATTTTACAATGGATCAACATGCATTACAAAATCCAGCACTATGCAACAAGAGCAGCAAATACCCATGATCTGAGACATCAGCAACCACGTTATCCTGCTGACGATCAATCAAGTGTTGATCTTGTTGATCAAGTGACGGTTGTTGGTCAATTGAATGCTGTGAGTTCTCACTCAGTTCTGTTTCCATTACTCTGCACTGCTAAATATGACAATATCATAAGAATTATGAAGTCAAAACAAACCAAAGCAGGGGATAGCTATTCTAATAGCACGAATCGCGTCCATGTTATTGAGATCAAAGGGCACGTAATTCCAAACTTATAAGATTCAATATCCAATTTTTACAAAATGAAGTAACATACAACACATAAATTATAGAAACTGCTATATCAATACGAGCAAAATCCCGCCAAATTTTACAATAACTACAAATTCTTGCGACGAGAATACGTCATTTTGATAACAGAAAACACGATATCAGTACCATTCAAGTGAAAATAGCAACAAAATACAACACATGATAGGAAAATGTTGCCATTTCAGCGTTCTAACTTCCGGTTAACATTACCGGGCCAGTAAGATAGTATTGCCCGCCATTTATATATTAAAAGTCTTACTAGTTTGTTAACTGACCCAGTAATTTAGCCAAGAAAACCGTAAAAAAAAAAAAAAATTCCGAGGAAGGAAATTACACAAACAGCTGGTATGCTAAAAGCCAAGGAATCCTAGATACAAAAGAATATGATACGAACCTCGCACAGTTGCGTTCTTAGCGAAGGTGAAACGTTATGCAGAGCAGTGAAGGGCTGGGATCTCGGAAGGGCTCGCCAAAACGAACCCGACTTGAATTACTACTATGCGACCCGAATCAGAGGTACCCTTTGGTGACGTTGAGAAGAGTCAGGATTGATTTTATAGGAACTCACTGTGAACGGATAACTGGCATGCACGTGCAAGTCGCGTGACAGTTGTATTTAATTGTTTAAGGCACAGTTGATCCCTGCCATTTGGTCCATCAACAATAAATGATATGTAGTTTTCAAAATTACAAGAACCCCCCTATGCTAATAACCAACTTCTTGTTAAAATTAACATCTATCGGGAGGCTTCAACTGAAGATTGACGTAAGAGAACAAGCTTCTCCTACTGATATAAACCATATGCATAATACAAAGAGAAATAAAAGAATTACAAGATCGTCAAAAACTTATTAATGGAAAAAAAAATCAGAAAAGTTTAATCAAAATGAATAAACTCGAGAAAATGAATACCAATAATGGATTTACTTTTTGTACCTGTCTTTTTATGTTTTCTTTTTTGAAACTAGGACATTTATTCACGCCGTTAAACTTTAGTTTATTTTGAAATTTGAATCCTTGCAAGCAAAATGACTCAAGCTAAATGACGAAAGTATGGTAACATCTTCCTCTTATAAGAGTATTTCATGGGGAGTTCTTTTAGAGGTGGGCATAATAAAACATGTGTAAAAATAAATTCAACATTTTTTTAGTGCTAATACCACTACTAAAACTTACGACAAAGTATAATCGTGACGAATTATATATTCAAAGTAGATAATATCTCATAATTGATCAGTCTTATAATAATACTTCAAAAGAAATATACATTCTAATTCAATTTTCCTTTCTATTATTAAGATTAGACTTCTGAAACTAATCTCATCTAGAGACATTCTAAATAATTGATACTTGATTAGCTTTTGCCTCTCACTTGAATCTATCATTGTTCCATGGATATCATCATGCAGATACATAATTAAAAATAGTGTATTTAACAAATATTGTTTATTGCCTAGCTTTGAATTATTCTTATGCAACAACAACAATTCAACAATGTAATAAATTAAATCAATTTTATATAAGGAAGATATAGTATTTTAATTTAAATTTGTATTCACTTATCTTAATTAAACTATTCATAATATTAAAAGTAACTTTTTGACTTTTGATCTTATCATTTCACTTAATAATATTTACCATTTCACTTAATAATGTACATGGTTAACATTTTACATAAAGACTTAAACAACGTAAAAAACAACGGTTGCTATTTCATTGAAAAAATATATAATTTAAAAAAGGGTTAATTCTAATTTACCCTCTGAGGTTATGTCAAAAGAAAATTGAGGTCCTCAGTTTTCTGAAACTCAAAATTACCCCCTGAGGTTACTGTAGTACCGTTAGACTTAACGGAAAATGTATTAAATAGTAATTTAACGCTTTAGAAACCATTTAGAAAAGGGTATTATAATCTATTTTACTGCTTATTAGCATTAAGTTATTTTTAATACATTTTTTGTTAAATCTAATATTAGCATTAAGTTATTATTCAATACATTTTCCGTTAAATCTAACGGTTTAATACATTTTCCGTTAAATCTAATGCGCTACAGTAACCTCAGGGGGCATTCTTAGATTTCAGAAAATTCAGGTCTTTAAATTTTTTAAGCCTAACCTCAAGGGGCATATTAGAATTATCCCTTTAAAAAATAAAATTAATTTGGTGTAGTATTACCTATGTTTTCCAAAATTATCTATAGTATTTTTTTTTCTTCTCAGTATAGTAATTTATAGGATTCGTTGAAATAGCATCATGCTCTCTCTCTTCTTTTTTTTTTTTTTAATAATCTGTGTCTCTATCTATCCTAGAGGAATCCAACAGTCAGTATAGGTCCATGTAAGTTACCGTTAAACCGAATCCAACGGTTAGTCTTGAGACACGTAGGCGCGACCCCAATTTTCATCTTCAAAATTATTTAAGCGGGAACCTACTCTCTCTCTCTTCCGTCTTTTCATTTCAAATCTCTCTCTCTCCTCTTCCTCCTCAATCCAACCGATAGACTCAGTAACTATCTCTTGTGCTTCCGATCTTTCTACTTTCGTAATTGATCGATTCTAGGTCTCGGCTTTCCCGGATTCTTGCGGATTCAGCTTATTGGATTTGTTTCGAATTTTGTTGTCGTTTTTGCAAGAGGTAACATTTTGTTCTTTTCGCAAGTGATCGATTCTAGGTTTCGTTTATTTTGGATTCTTGCATGTTTAGCTTATTCGATTTGTTTTACATTTATATTTGGTTCATTTTTGAAAGATATTCTTTGAAGGTGTTTATTTTCTCTGGATTCTGCTGCTATTGAAAGGACTCCATTGTGAATTTTGCAACACCTAGGGTTTTTGGGTGCTAGTTTGGACTTTTCTTAGGTTTATCTTATGAAGTTGATTTGTTTTCTGAAATTCAGCTTTAAAAATATATAAAGTTGGAATGGTAGTAATTTTTGAGCGGTAAAGGAGTGGTGGCTAGTTTACAAAGCAATCTATGTAAATTGAGTTTTAGTTTTAAATTTGGCTAGAATTCGAAGTCAAAGTATATTATGAGAAAAGATAAGTTAATTTGGAGCAATGAGCAGTTGTTCTGGATTAGAAGTTAATGTCGGGCAATTGTTATTTTCTGAGAATAAGTTAATTCTTGTCATTGGCTACTTTATAAGAAGATTTTTTGGTGTTTTATTGATTAGCAGGTTGAAGATGGGTGTTGAGAACTACCATGTGATCGAGCTTGTAGGTGAAGGGTCTTTTGGGAAGGTGTACAAGGGGAGGCGGAAGTACACAGGACAGGTATTTGTTGGACCACTTTATGCTTTCGGCATTAATTGATTTTGTTGAAATGGAATGGTTCCAATGTCGTTTACTTCTGCTGGTTTCAGACTGTCGCGATGAAATTCATCATGAAGCATGGGAAAAGTGAGAAGGACATACATAATTTAAGACAGGAAATTGAGGTATTCTACTCATTTTCTTCTTTTACGAAAATTAAAAGTGTCCTCTGCGATGATATAAATTTATGAAGAACTGGACACCCATATTGTTACTATTATACAGTTTGAAATTAATAATGCATTGGAGAAGGATTTTTGTACTGTTTAAAGTGTTTTCGTTTTCATATATGTATTGCATTGTTTGAAATAGATGAAATTAAGTAATTGAAGTGATTCTGAAACTATTTACTAGGTGCTCTTTTACATTGCACTTTTGGTGAGAAAGCTTTGGCAATTAATTTTTTCAAAAAAGGCTAAAAGTGCTCTTATGTTTATATTTTCATTGTCTGGTTGAAACAGATAACTAGAATACAACAAATATTTGAAGTGATTTTTGAAGTACTTGCTAGGTGCTTTGCTAGAGGTGCCTTTTGTTAATAAAAGCCCTTCAAGTGTTTTTCCAAAAGGTGGTTTTATGCTTGTCCCAAATGCTGTATGAGCTAATTTGTGGAACTTTTACTTCTATTTCGAGGAATAAATGAGAGTGGTGTTGAAAACTCATGCAGAGAATTGTTTTATATACACTGTTCCGACTCCAGGTCTTTCAATGTTTGTAAAGTTGTTTTACCTAACATTCCACTATGAGCTTTTTACAAGTTTGAGGCTCCTGCATTTTGAATTTCATTGACTGCCTTTTATTTTTTCCCTGTTTTCATGTTTGACTTGATTCCTTGCGGCAGATTCTAAGAAAGCTGAAGCATGACAATATCATTGAAATGCTTGATTCCTTCGAAAGCCCGCAGGAGTTTTGTGTTGTAACTGAATTTGCACAAGTAATCACCTCCTCTCTTTATCATGCACATGAACAGATTTATACAATATATTTCTGTGAACTAGTGTATTTTTCTGAAAATTACTAGTAATATTATGTACAAAATTAATATGTTTCGATGGATGAGCAATTGCTGGTTGTCTTGAGATGCAGGGTGAACTATTCGAGATTCTTGAGGATGATAAATGCCTCCCAGAAGAACAAGTACAAGCAATTGCAAAGCAGTTGGTACCTCCCTCTTGAGACATATTGCTTGGTTCTTGATTATGACCATCGTTGGTGCCTGATTTAACAGAATTCAAGTTTACTGTTTTATTTTTTGAATTTTTCCTCTCAATGTAAATTCTCTGCTTTACAAAATTGCAGGTGCGAGCATTACATTACTTACATTCAAACCGCATCATCCATCGTGACATGAAGCCTCAAAACATTCTCATTGGAGCTGGTTCTGTTGTCAAGGTTGAATGGTTTGATACCAAGCAAATGTTATTAATTTTTCTCATGTATATTGACACATACTTTTTTTTCTTTTGCATTTGGTATTATCTTTGGAAATGGAGTTACGTCTCTTTTCCATTTCCATTCAAGAGTTCTTATGTCTTTCCATACCCCTTTAAGACCCTGAAAAATTGACAAAATGATTAAATGAAATGTGCCATTATATTATTTAAATACAGTACTGTCATCTTGTTGAAATTCTTGTAGTTATAGATGTCTTTTCACAGTTCGAGTATTCTAGTTTCATGTTAAGCACAAACTTGGGCACTAAAATGGAGAATTTGTTAAAATTTTTTAATTCTTGTTTGCAGGTTCCTAGTAATATTGTTGCTTATTCAGGCCATTTATATTCATTTTGGATGTCACACTAGGAAGATCTATTTTAGGATATTCAAGTGGACGTCGAACCTTTAGCTTTATTTTTATGGACTTTTCAGGGGACTGTGGAACTAAACTTGATGAAACTTTATTTTTAATGATTGCGCATAAATTATTTGGAATCCTTTCTCTGTAATTCTTGATTGGCTTGTTGAAATTGGTAGAATGATTTGGACTGAATAATGAAATGCTGAAGGATATTGCATGTTTTGTCTTCCCAAAATCTAATGTAATAGCATAATGCTTTGCTTAGCATATATTTGAATTCATAATTCAGACATTTTTTTTTTATAAGAAAGGTTTTCACAGTTGATCTCTGAATTGAACTCACAGAGTTAATAGCTTATTGGACTCTCATATTGTTGCTTATTGTCATGTTGTTGTGCCTAATTGAGGATATGCCTTTGAATTTTCTTGAAAGAACCGTTTAGCTGGTCTGTAACCTTATAATCTCTCTCTCTCACAGCTTTGTGACTTCGGGTTTGCACGTGCAATGTCTGCAAATACTGTTGTTTTGCGATCCATAAAAGGTTTGGATGATCTCAATATAGTTCTTGTAGGTTACCTTTATAAGTTGGAATCATAGAAAACATTTTTGGACTTCTGAACAATTTTTAGGACTGCTTTTACCCGTTCAGCACTGCTTTTATCTATTCAGCGCTGCTTTTATAATGAATTCCAGGCACTCCTCTATACATGGCACCAGAGCTGGTTAGAGAACAACCCTACAACCACACTGCTGATCTATGGTCACTTGGCGTTATATTGTAAGTCAAATCTCTTGATTATAATTCAAAGTAGTTTATAGCTATATTAATTAGATTTCTATCTCATTTTCCATCTGTTTTCAATTATACATATATGTATGTATGTATGTATGTATGTATGTATGTATGTATGTATGTTTAAGTTCTTTAAAGTAAGCCACTTTTTCAATCTTAGGAAATTGAAATAATTTATTTATATTCTGGGGTTTATCAACTCTCTTTCATTTATGATTTATTTAACTGTAAAAAGTAAGAGAATGGTGATATTGTTCGTTTTGTTCAATTTTCATTCAGTTATGTCTTGGATTTTATTCGAGTTAAATTCTTCTTTTGTTTTTCATGTTGAGCTGAAACAATTATGCTATGCATCCACCAGGTATGAATTATTTGTTGGCCAACCACCATTTTATACAAATTCAGTATATGCTCTTATTAGGCACATTGTCAAGGTAACTCAAATCTTTATGTCTTTGCTTCTTCAAACTCACAAATATTTATGCAAACCTACCTGCTAATGTAACATGCAATATTTCAGGATCCAGTTAAGTATCCGGATGATATGAGTCCAAGTTTCAAAAGTTTTTTGAAGGGACTGCTTAATAAGGTTGTTCTGTTAGTTAAATTAAACATCCTTGTTTGACAACTGCATTGTATTCCTTTTTCTGAACCTCAGTTCCTTATTGTATCTCTGATACTGTGCAAAACAGGTGCCACAAAATCGACTCACATGGCCTGCTCTTCTTGAACACCCATTTGTTAAAGAAACCTCAGAAGAAATGGAGGCAAGGGTAATGTCTTATATATATGTGTGTGTGTGTGTGTGTATGTATATTAAGTACTTTACAAAGGGAACTATGTAAAAATTCCAATTTTTTTTCCTTGAATTCTTAGTCTTAGAATGTTGAAAAATTTTAAATTTCCAGAATTTGTGTGATTCAACTGTTCTAGCAAGGGGTTGCAATGCAGCATGGAGGAGTGAAGGAAACATTCTTCAAACACCAACTGGTTTGATTGTTTACATTCTTGAGAAAATAAAGTTTACATGCCTGCTATATTTCTGCCTTTTTTTTTTTAATTTCCTTTTATTTGACTGTCAAAAATTATCATGTCAAAGGTAAAAGCAATTCCCCTGCTGCTTCTGAGAACAAAATCTCTCCGAGCCTACACAGTGATGCTCAATCAAACAATTCTAATACAGCCCAAGGCAATTCTCCAACACATGAAGAGTTTCCAGGATTTGCAAGTCCTGAAGTTAAACCTTCGGGTAGAAGAAATTGCAACTTTCTAGAGTCATTTGTTTTCATTTTTTTGTATGATTTGTTGGGCAAAGGTTGAAGGAAAAAAATATTGGTTTTTTGGGTGATCATGAACCAAAAATTTCTAGTAACCTTTTATATGAATCTGCCAGTAAATGAATGATTGTAATTCTTAGTTTCAGTTCCCTCTTATTCTATCATAATGTCATTTATATCTTTAGTTCTTTGTCCTCGTAAATTTCCCTTTTGGTTTCACCTTATTAGATGACCAAGCCGAACCTAATTTATAACTTACAGCCATTAGACCACACAATAGCAATGGACTGATGTTTGATCCTTCCGTTGTTTTATCTGCTTCTTGTTTTCTTGTTTTTCTTTTAATTATACTTGTTATTGGTCAATTTAATTTATCATTTTTGTAAGATTTTTAATTGCATTCCTCTAAAAGTCAGAGGGACGCTCTCAAAGAAGGATTTGAAACTGCTGGATGGAGAATGACATTGATGATTTATTAAGTATCACCTTCACCCTAGGCTCTTAGTGACAATCCCATAAGTTGATATATTCTAATAATCCACTTTGTTTCAAATGTTTGTACTGCTAATCTTACTGTTGGTCAAAATTATTTGTTAATTGTTCTCATTATTATTTGCATGTAAATACAATCTGGTATACTTACCATATTTATGCATTGTTTCACTTCAGGAAACCAGGCTTTGAACAGACTGGAAAATAACTCCCGCACAGTTAAAGGTGCACTAACAATTGGTCAAGATAATGAAGCATTGGCACTTATTTTGCTACCACTGAAAAAATGGTCCAAAGGATCCCAAAATACTTGCAGGTGAAACTCTGTTTCATGACTCTATCATTTTTTATTTTTTATTTTTTTCATCTTCTATCTTGATCTGGCAGCAAGGAAAAATTAGATTTGATTTCTTTTCAAGTTTTTGTCTCAGTCATCACAGCTCTAATTTATTTTATCTTTTCAGTTTTTCAAGTTATGAGTTAGAAACTTGCTTCCATCTTGTCTGCTTTGTCTTCCATCTTGTCTGCTTTGTTTGTCATTTAAGAGATATAACTATACTTAACTTACAATGTGATGCACTCTTGATTTATTGATGACGGATGAGGTTCCTCAAATTGAAAGAAAGAGAGGGAAATGTAGACAGAGGAAATGGCAGAAAATAATAGAAGAAATCGAAAGAAAAATAAAATAAAATTGAAAAAGAAAAATAACCTTTATTCAAATAATTAAAAATCCATATTCAATAGCCTAAGAAGCAAAATAACTAATGACAATTATTTTTAGTGCCAATAAACATAACTTAACTAGAAATAAAATCTAATCCCAACGAAACTAAAACATACCAAAATAAAATCTTAAACAAAATAGTAAACTATTAATTAAGAAAAAAACTCAAATTAGGATTACTTCTAATTTAAGAAGTCAAAATCCCTAATTTATTAAAATCTCAATAATTAAATAGAAAACCCTAATTTTATTCCTAATAGGTCCTACATCACTTATTCTATGTGCATGGTAGATCACTTTCTAAGACCAAAGAT
This sequence comes from Boswellia sacra, assembly GCA_013180625.2. Classification (NCBI taxonomy): domain Eukaryota; kingdom Viridiplantae; phylum Streptophyta; class Magnoliopsida; order Sapindales; family Burseraceae; genus Boswellia; species Boswellia sacra. Next base: position 127,857 of record SNVD02006216.1, read on the forward strand.
TCTTTCTTTTTTATATTTAAATTTGTTTATTTTAGTCCAACTTTTGAGCTCTTTAAATGATATATATAATAACACCATTTTGCCTAGTTACTTTTTTCTCATGGCTTAAGTTTCTTAGAATGATCCTGTAAGAGGATTAAATACCAGACTCGAGGTGTGAATTTTGCAGTTGAGGAGCCTAAGTTCATGGAGTAGATGGTATTGGTTATATTCTCAAAAAAATACATTTAGAATTGTTTCTAACATGCTTCCCTCTCCCAAAGTAAGAAATTGATCAAATACCAAGTAAGATTGTTAAGAATTTATTATTTAACTTCATTCCCTTCCTTTAACGTGTTCGAAAGTGAACCGTCTAATGCAGAGTTTTATATGTGAAAAGTTTCTAACCTAAATAAAAAAAAAAAAACTGAAACAGTCAGGGAAAACTGGTTGGATTTGTTTTCACAACTGAAAAGATTATAAAGGTTGAATAATTTCATATTTATGAATCATAAGGTGGACAAGAAATTGATCCTCCACTTGTTAACCAAAGGCCATTTGATGACCTAGAGAGCAAAAGCTTAGACATGGAAGTCCAAGCCTGAACAAAGGGTATGGGCCAAATAATTCTATATGTTGGAATCTAAGTCGTACCGAAGAAATTTTAGAAATATATTCCATATATGCAGATTATTAGTTGAAAGTTTATACATAGAAATGATTTATGATATTGTTATTACACTTCACCTCAATAGAATTCTTTGAGAAAATTTTGTGGTGGCTTAAATGGTTTTTATAGTCTTGATTTTGTAATGATAGATGCACAGTAATGTTTTATTTGCAAGATTTTAACTTCTTTTCAAACACACAGGGATCAAGACGTTCTTAATTCAGACCAGTCACTGAGAATTCTTTCAAACCTAGTTGCAGCTGGCGCAATACGTTCCTGTGGGCTGCTTGATGAAATAATATCTGAAATTCTTGATTTCACTTCCACAATTGTTAGCTTAAAATCTTCCGAACTCAATGACTTAATAGCAAAGGTATCATCACTGGTTCTAATATATACTTTTGAGTCTTCAGTTCTTTGTAATCTACTTGCCATGCCTCCTTTTCCATAATATTTGGAAGATGGATTTTCCATAAAGTGATTGCAATTGATGAAATCATCATGATTTTGCTTACCTTATGAAGTCAAACACAAATTTTTAGGCTTTTAAATGTTCTTTTCATTGCAAATGCAATTATATGCCGAGAAACTATGGAAAGTAAAAACACTTGATATTTTGCCAAAAGTCTTACAATCCAGGAAAATCAATATCTTGAAGTATTTATTTTCTTTTACTGTTCAGTTTGTTGTTCTTGACCTTACATCATTTTTGACATAACTACTGACCCTTATATATTTATTTGCTGTATGTTAATGATTATCTCCTGGAAAGTTTGAATTCTTGAAGAGATCAATTAATGATTGAAAATTAATTACTTACAGTGATCATGCCCTCTCTGATAATTAATGATGGCTGGAAAACTGTGGTTTCTAACTCGTGCAGGTTTCTCAATGCTTGTCTTTGTTTGTTTTTATCTGGTGACTGCCAACCTGTGATTTCTAACTTTTGCAGAGTTTCTCATTTATTAAAATGCTCATAGACAACGGTGGAAGCGGCATTTCAAGTTCATATTTCACACACTGGGTTGCTATAGTGGAGACTTTTTCACAGGTCATTTTGTCCTTTCTATTATAATTTATCTCCAGCGTTTTCTCTGCCTTCTTCCAGCTCTCATCATGTTGAAAGTACAGGTTGTTTCTTGCACTGAAGATGCTTCTGGAAGAGTTCTGTATGAGTCTACTGCTTGCATTACTATGATGTTATCTAGAGTAGCTCGGGATCTTAAAACATCTTCAACACCTGGTTCTGTGGTGAATGAAACATTGAAACGGATTTTAGACCATGCCAAAACATCAGGTTTAGTAGACCATCTGTGTCTCTGTTTGGCAACATCAGGTTCAAGTCTCAGTTCAGGTTCTTCAAATATGTTGCGTGCTGCATGTGAAGCATGTAGGGCCATCTGGTTGTTGATAGATGCATTGGAAATTCTTTTCACAAAGGACAATGCCTGTTTGTTTCCACTAAATGCTCTGCGGAGTCCTTCTTTACTCCGACTTGACATCAGGGACCATGACCGAGGGTCACCAGTTGGGACAGAATCAGCAAGAATCGTTGATGCTGTGACAAGAGCTTTCCTCCGATCAAAAGCTGTGCAGTGCGCTATTAACTATTGCCTTCATCAACGTGCAGAGTCTGCACTATCTGCTGTAATTCAGGTGTCTATTCCTAGCTGAAATCTACTATTTTCTATTTATTACTGTCAATGCTGGTTTATTTACAAGTATTCAAATTTTTTTGTTTTCATCATGCTCAAATAGTTAATTTTAGTTATATAAAGATAGCATTTTTTTTTTTTTAATGTTTCAGCTCTTGTCAAGGTGCTGTCTGAGCAGTGGAATTATCCCAAATGTTCTTTGCGGGCTGCCCAGTTCCCTCCCCGTAACTACTATTGTCAGTGGCGGAGCAGATGGGACAGTAGTTTCTGAAATATTCATTATATTGTCTTTTTGTGCTTCATCTTTAAGTAAAGATCCACAATCTGGTGAAACAGGAAATGTTAAGTGCAAATTAAGCAATCCTTGCGCCCTGGTCCTGGATTCATGCCTTCTTCTTGCTGTAGTTGCTCAGTGTTTAAAGTCAACTTTAAGAAATTCGGCACTATTTATGCTTACAACCTCTCCAAAGAAGCAGGCTTCTCGACTTTCAGTCCTTGCTCATCATATTTCTTCTGATGATAGAATTAAAACCTCTTTGCAACCTCATTGTGCATCAGCCATGTTGGCTCTTGCATCCATTCTAGCCCTTGAAAATGGAGGTTCTGTTGAGTCTTCAATCTGTGAAATTGCAATACCTTTGATTCCTCGAACTGCCTCTCTTTGTGATCACCTTAAGATCACATCAGGAGATGGAGATGGGCCCGGTCATCCAAATGTTGTCTTCTCCTATTGGCATGGTCTTAGAGATGGATGTGTTGGCCTGTTAGAATCCAGATTGAAGTGGGGAGGACCATTAGCTGTACAACAGATGATCGCAAGTGGTATACCTCTGCTTCTTATGGAGTTGTTAGCAAACAGCCATTCTCCTGAAGAAATTAATGGCAAAAGAGATCGAGTGGGTTTATCTCCTACTGGGATTGTATCAACAGTTTCATCTATCTGTCACTGCCTTCCAGGCGGAGTTTTAAGTTTCCGTCAGATTTTGCTTAAGAATGAACACGTGAAGCTCATCTGTAACTTGATATCCGATGCTCATCTTAAGCTTCTAAAGTGCTGGGGCGGACCAGGTGGAGGCAAGGATGGGGTTAAAGATATAATAAATGCTGTAGTTGACCTCTTAGCATTTCCTTTTGTTGCTGTACAGAGTGCTCCAGGTTTGCCCTCTGCCACTGCTTCTGTGAACAGTGGATTTATTCTCAACACGGGGTCCCCTGGTGGAAGAGTATGCATGGGAGACACAGATATGGTCAAAGCAATTGGGGAAGACATGGGAAAATATATAAGGATCCTTCTGGAGGTCAGATTTCATTTTGCTTTCCTATCTGACAACGGGGTTGGAGTGGGGAGGGCTGTTTTTAAGTGGTTTTTTAGCGTGTTATTTAGGAGTATATCCATTTTGGAATTTTTATCATATATAATGTTCTTTTTCTTGCTGTATGGTGTTTAGTAGATGAGATAGTGGACAAGTTGCATTGGTGGAAGGTGCTCATAAGTTAGTGCACTTGTTGTAAAACAGTTACAGAACAATGTTGATGCTGAAAGTTATGCTTTTAACTATTTTTCAAAATTTCAGGTGGGAGTACCTGGCATTATTCTCAGTTGCTTGGAACATATGGAGTTAAAAGATTTGGGAAGGCCTGTTGCTTTTCTTGCCAAAATGATTGGGCATCGGCCCCTTGCGGTTCAACTTGTGAGCAAAGGGTTATTAGATGCAAACAGAATCAAAAGGTTGCTTGATAGCTCATGTCCAAAAGAGGTTACACTAGATGTTTTGATGATAGTTTCTGATCTGGCTCGTATGGATAAGGTTAGTTCTGTTTCTTTAGAATAGTTGGAATTAATCTTCTAGCCTTTTCACTCATGTCATATTTATTTAATTTTGATGAAAATACACTTAAGAAACTAATTTGTCTCACTATTTCTTTTTTTTTTTTTTTAATTTTCACGGATAAAAACTAATCTTTTAAGATTTGCCTGATTAGATTTGAAATATATGAGCATGCAGGGTTTCTATGAATATATTAATCGAGCTTCCATGTTAGATTTCCTTAAAGAGTTCCTTACCCATGAAGATCCCAATGTACGTTCAAAGACTTGCAGTGCTCTAGGCAACATGTGCCGCCACAGCTCCTATTTTTATAGTTCACTGGTAAATCTGTTAGCTGCTTTAACCATATGAGCCTTTTGTTCTGAATTTTGTCAACAGTCTAAGATATGTTCAGCAATGCCAAATGTTTATGTGTGCATGCATCACACTCATGCATGGACAAATGGAGAGTAAATCTGGCAGGCTGGATTTGTTCATTTTCTTACACTTGGATGTGATATCTAGGCAAATCATCAAATTATTGGTCTCCTCATAGATCGATGTGCTGATCCAGACAGACGAACTCGGAAGTTTGCATGTTTTGCGGTACAATTTATTCTTATACATTTAGCTTTATATATATGCTTTCAATCTTGTAAACCTTGGTGCCATATCTGCTTTTGTGCGTTGATCTTAATCTCTCTCTTTTTCCAGATTGGTAATGCCTCGTACCACAATGATGTGTTGTATGAAGAACTCAGGAGATCTATACCACAGCTAGCAAATATACTAGTTTCAAAAGAGGAGGACAAGACTAAAGCCAATGCTGCTGGGGCACTAAGTAATCTAGTGCGCAACTCCAACAAGCTCTGTGATGACATTGTGAATAAAGGAGCCATGCAGGTTTGTTTTGATGCTGCCCTACTTCTCTAAATGTTGTATATGTTAGCTTTTACTGTGGAAGAAACCTGAAGCAAACTGTGAACCAACACAGTAGCAGATATGGTCCTTGGAGGAAAATATTTTTTAAGTTTACAGCACCTACAACTTTCTTTTTATTGCTTACATAGAATTCATTAGATTTTATAGTCAAAAGAAACTTGCCATTTACTAACCGTACTATACAATTATAGTTGCCAAAACTAGAATTTACGAATTAGGATAATAATATTTATCTTCTTTAAGAATAGTTCAAATTCAAATAGACTTTAATGGCATTTAGCAACCTTCCCCAAACTGAAGGTGCTCAACGAATTTTATAGCATTTGATAGAGGTTCTGAACAAAATTCAATGAGAACTTATGCTAATTATTAAAGTTTTAGGTCTCTGACAAATTTAGAAACCAAAAATAGCTTGTTTTTTTGCTAAATATCAAAACATTTTAGTGAAAGAAATCTACAGTTATGATTTCTGCTTGAATGTTTTCATTTGTATATTGTGCAGGCTTTGATGAGGCTGGTTTCTGACTATTCTGCGTTAGCCCTGAATCCAAGTAGGAAAGATGCTGTAAATGAGTCTCCTTTGAAAATAGCTCTCTTTTCATTAGCAAAGATGTCTGCACACCCACCCTGCAGGCAGTTCCTACGTTCATCAGAATTGTTCCCAGTGATTGGACGGCTTCGGCAATCCCCGGAGTCTACCATAGCAAATTATGCCTCAGTTATCATCAGCAAAGTTGGTGATGCTTAAAGCCTGAAAGTAATACCGATTACCAAAGAAATATTACGTTACCAAGTTCATAGTAACCGTTGGATTATTATTGCGTAATATTTTACCCTTAACCAATATAACGGTTGTTATTAGTTCGGTAAAGTTACCAAATTGGTAACATTGTATGATTCTTATCCGAGTTTAGATATATCAGTAATTTGATTTTCCACTAAATCAGCGCTGATGATCTTGAGTTGTTTCAGTCAATTGGGACAACAAAGAAGAAAATCAAACTATGAAATGAAGCTGGGCATGCCTGCTGTCCTGAGTAGTAGATATTGTAAATTACTTTTGTTGTATTACTGTGTATATGGACCAAGTGTACCTTTCTGTGGCTAAGAATAGTTGAACTTTAAAAAGTGCCACTCATTAAGGGTGATAGATTTAAACCAAGAGGAGTTCGATGAAATGTTTCCCTTTTTATAATCTCATGATTGCAAACAAAATTTCGAAAGAAGTTATATGTGTATTATGGCTACGCAAGAATGAAGATATGATGTTTTTCATTGTGTTGGATTTTAGGTGCTTTTCCGAGGAGATAAACATTTTTCAACATTAAAATCACAAGCGGTTAACCAGCTACAAGGGCTTCCCACCGTCACAATCCATCGGCCTTAACAGACACTTCACATGTAAGTCCATAACTCATGGGCCAGACCATTTTTCCCTTCATTACTCCTTTGCGCTCTTGTTTTCTGTTTTTTTCTTTTTGTCCCCGCCTTAATATACTTGGAATTTTTTTTTGATACATCATGAGAGCCTTTTGACTATATTTACTCATATATCCTTAGAAATTCCTTTAATTAACTCCTGAAAATTATTTTAAAAAAACAAAAAAAGTAACTTATAATGACATGATAATCATTTTTAATAAAAAAATTATAAAGGTAATATTATGAGGATAAGAGGGATCTTTCTATATAAATTATTAAATTTGGACATATTATGTGGTGAGTTTGCCTTCATTATCATTAGCTTTATTTGTATGGCGTATATAAACTTGAATTGAAAATCTTGTCCCAAAAATTTAGTTTGATATCTCATAGTTGTATATGCTAAGGAAATGACAGTTGATAGGTACTAAACTCAATTAAAACATGAAAGAATGATACATGATATGATTTCATAAAAGGGAAAAGTCCCATATTAGGACAGGTAACATATCAGCTGTTAGGGCAATCCTTTCCCGATAGCGTTGCTTGAAATTTTATTATATGAAATCCTTACATTTTCTAGAATTTACCTTACTGGATTCCAAACCCAAATAACACCGACTAGCCTCTTGTCTTATCAGTCAAATAGGTGTTATTTAAAAAATATAATAATAAATAAATAAATAGACAACTTAATAAATACGTAACAATTAAGAAGAATATTACTTTTTTTTATTTTATACAAAATCCTTTATACAAATTTGATATGAATGAAAAATCATAAATTAATATGATTAATATTTGATGCTATACAAATTATTCAATAGTATTACAAGAATTCAAACAAATAAATTTATTTAAAGAGTTTGTATGTATAGTGAAATAAATACAAATGATTATCCCTCAAAAAGTCGTATCACATCAATTCATAAACATAATTTATATTTTTATCACACCAATTTTCTCATCATTTATAAAGACCAAATCAAAATTCAAATATAAAGGGTTTCTAGTTTTTAATCATCGGCCATTTACATTAAACTCTTAAAATTTAGGCTAACTATTAAATTTAAAAGTTGATGAAATTAACACTTTGATTTTTATAGTCTAATATAAACAAATATCAGTATATTTAATATAAATTTATATTTATATTAAATATAGGAAGTATTGAGTAAGTTCTTTAAAGGAAAAAATTTACACATATAACTAACCAATAAATCAACTCTATCTAATTTAATTAGTAATTATTATATTAGTTATTATTAATTTTCATAATATTTTACTACCATAAATTATATATAAGTAATTGTATAGAATATCCTTACTCTTTTTAAATTTCTAAATATGGGTAACAATGAACTCAAAGTCATGGGTGTCCAAATGTCACAATTTAAGCTATTTAACACTCTTTAAAGAAAGTATAATAAGAGTAGCAACAAAGAGACTTGGCATGGCTAATGGTAGCAAATAGAGATGGGGGGTAGCGTAGGCCCACCCCCAAGGCTCAATCTGATAGCGACGTTTTGGAGGTGATTGGCTCCCTATGATTAAAGCGGTGGGTTTAAATAAAGCCACCCTCTCTGAGAGGCGGACACAATGGCGAATCTTTCCTTTACTAGCACTCTATCACATTTGCCACCTCCCGAAAATGACTTCTCAGTCATAAAATGCGTGCACCCCACATTCAATCGACCATCCTGATTTTGACACGTACCACTTCCATCACCTTCAGCTACAACTTCTTCTTCGAGTCAAGCCTGAGCTCTGTTGCCTCTCAGATATACATTGCCCACTTCTTTGACCGGGAGATTGATTTTTTTGTGATATTTATTTCTTAAAATAGTAACATTAATAAGACTATCTTGAAAAGTTAAAAACAAAAAAAGATCGAATCTTCTTATTACGCACTTATTGTGATTATTAAAAAATGCATTTGTCATAATTTTTATAAAAAAATGATAAAATTAGTTCTTTAGAAAATTATTGTGAGATTAGAAAAACCTGTTTTATCAATTATCTAATCAAACCCTTTTTTTTTTTTTACTTTCCTCGTTTCAATTTTAAATCCGTACCAAATTTATCGTTAATTTCTCAAATGTATGGATAGATATAATATTAATAATTCTAAAATTTATTAAATACTCATATATGTGTCTAATAATATTCGATAAAATACTTAGTATGGTATTGAACTGTCGAGTTGGTTTGTTCGATAACTCATTATTTTGGTTAAAAACTTGATATTTGTTAAGGTAAAAAAAAATGTATATATCTTTTGGTTTCCTTACAATTTAAAATTTGATAGTCCTCAAAAATTGATTTTTTTTACATTTTTCATAAAATAATTAAGTAAAAATATTTTACAAAAATATAATATGACATTACAATAGATGATTTTATCAGGTTAACTTTATGAGTCTTTTTAGTCTTTGACTTAACATCAAAGTTTCTGAATGGGTTTCAAAAATCAAAGCAAACGCTTTAGAATCAAGTCCATGGTTTAAAATTAGTGTCAAAAGTTTCAAATAATTGAAAAAAAAATCACGGAATCCCTCAACCACCAACATCGAGGCCAAAAAGTTTTGTGATAATTTTGAAAATTGTTCAAGATTTAGGCCAAATATTGGGGGCCCATAAATTTTTTTTATTTTATAGTAGTGTTTAAAATATTGACAAAACTATAATTAAAAATAATTAAAGCAGTGTCAACATGTGGTTATGAATATTACAAATTTGACACGTATCTCACATTATATCATAAATTTTGTCTCTCATACGACATATTCAATTAATGATTGTTAAGTAAATGATATTGATAACATAATGACTCATCATATAATATCATGATTCATTCAATAAATTATATTTTATTTAATATATGGTTTAAAATTACATTCGAAAAAAAATTTTTGTATCGTATCAGTGCCCCAAATTTGAAATAAAATTTGAGAAAGGGTATTGGTACTCGGTTAAGTATCTCCAATGAAATAATTGTACCCGCTGATTATAATAATAAGGTTGGGGACAATAGCAACATCAATTAAATCAAATGGATTTTTGATCGATCTAGAGAATATTTGATATCCCACGTGTCTCTAAAAGATGTTAAAGCATAAAGTATAAAGTATATGGAAGATCACATGCAAGAATCTCCCAATAGTAAAATCAATTTAAAAAAAAAACTCATTTTAAAAAAATAATAATCAGAAAAGTTGCCACACAAATCAAAGTTGATAAGTCCTAGTTTTGATAAGCACGTCTACTTATCACCCCTTCCTCTTTATGTTCGGACAGCTACCCCGCACTACACAACACAAGGCTATAACAAGACAATGACAGATCAGATCTACTTATTATAATAATTTTAAAAAAATTCAAAATTTTAATCAAATTAATAATTTAATAAAAGCCTTTTATTTTTTTAAGGAAAATTTATTTATACGAGTAAAATGTAAATGTGTACGAGGAAGAGTGACGTGACAAAATGGGAATCAATAAAGTTTACTTGATTTGACGAAAATACCCCTCTGGGTTTGGCAAACCCACACTCTTTTTTTTTTTTTTTTTTTCTTCTCTCTCTCTTTGTTGATGTATCTTTCATTATCTTAAAGTCAAAGCTTGACATTAGTGTTACACGCTCCACAGCTATTCAAAATATTTTCTAACTTTCTTTTTATATATAATCAATTAATATATTTATATTCCTAATTATTGTATTTTTTTAATGGTTAAACATGAAGCTAACTAAGGTAAAATTAATTTAATGTTTAATTTCATTATATCAAAGATTGAGAGTGGTGTCACCATCATGATAAGTAATAATACAAAATTTACAAAGTTGATATAAGTTTAATTATTAATTTAATATAACATTAATTTACTATTGGTAAAGTTTTAAAATCTCAACAAATCCAATCATTTATTGTAAAATAATTATGCAAAACATCGCCTAATTGAATTAATACAATTATTTAACATCCACTTAATAGCAAAAGTACCCCAGTTCATGAAAAGTGTTTTGATATTCTAAATGACAATCACTTTATGTTGATTAAATATTTGACAAAACTCAATATGCTGTCTTTTTTAATCAAAATTCAAAATAGTCAACTAGTGGACATTTGTTTATGTAGTTATTAATTTCATATCTGGGTCGGTGTTAGTCTAGTAAACAATTTATTAAATAATGAGTGGAGGTCATTTTCCAATTACCTAACTGCCAAGTTGTTACCAATAAATATACAGGTGGAAGTACTATTATTAGCCACGTTTTTTTGGGTAATCATAATAATGAAAATATAAATAAAGAAACTTTGCAATCAATGATTGGATTTAATGCAAATTTTATTCTCTAAGAAATTATGATAGTAACAAATGTAGCCATCAATGTAGGTAGCAATCTCATTGATTTAACATTGAGACCACCCCTTTATTCTTTTAAATACAATCTCATATTTAACTATTAATCATTACTCAATCTAACGAAAATACATCAAAATCTTATGTATCATTTAAATATTCATGGGCTGTTGAAAATTAATTAGCACTTGATTTGTATAACTTTCAACGAAATCCCACTTGTCAATCAAATTCAAATATTAAAAAGGAAAAAAAAATTTGAATAAGACAAAATGTATTGGGTCGTTGTCTACTTGCTCAATAAAATAGTTTATACATATATTTGCTTTAAAGATTATCGATCATGATTAATGATAGCTTAATAAAATGAATAATATGTGCGTATAATGATTTTACACATGAGATTTTTGTTTTATAACACATTCAAGTACTTTTTGTTAAATGAATGATATTATAGCAAAATAAAATCTTTAAATTTAACATTCATTTATTATGCATACACTATTATTAAAACAATGTTTCTTTTAATATATGCTTTTAAAACATATGTTCAAATAATTACTCAATAATTAAATTTTTTTGTTCTTAATCTTGCACGAATATGGCATTCTTTCATCCAATAAAAACTTTTAGGTTGAGTGTCATTTATTGACGTGGAATTTGAAATTCTTAAATATATTAATAACTCGTCTAATTATAACGATAAGATAAAATGATATTTTATAAAGTATGATAAATATATGATTTTGAAGATGCCTCATAAAATAAATTTTAACCAACAAAAGTGTAATAACAAATATTTCATACTACTATGAAATATTATTAATTAAATAATAAACGAGAAAGATCACATATTCAATAAAATCTTCTCTCATATGATTATATAAAGTTCACTAAATCTAACTTATATCCTTTAGAGATTTTGTTTATAAAAATAAAAATACATTAAAAAAGTAATATCATCTGTCATTTTTATTTAACATTTAAGTTTTAAGTTGAAGAATTTTACACAAACCTCCTAGGGGTGGCAATTCGTGTTCGCGGGTCATGTTCGTGTCGTGTTGAGCTGTGACACGGTAAGGACTGATCTAACACGAACACGACCCGTTTACTATTCGTGTCACTGTGACACGACACGATTATTAAACAGGTGACATGACACGACACGCTAACACGAATAATAAACGGGTCGTAATCGTGTTAGACACGAACACAACCTGTCTAACACAATTAAGACACGTTTATATTATTGACACAATTATGACCTGTTAACACGATTATGACACGTAATATAATTAGGTTTCCAATTTTTGTTAAATGACAAAAATATCATAAGTTTTAAAATTTATTAGGTTTTTAAAATTCTGTTTTTATTTTAAAATTTGGATACATGTAGGGACTAAAATGTCTAAAAAGTTTAGTATTTTTAAATTTAATATGTAATCGTGTCAATATTCGTGTTAATCGTGTTATCGTGTATATTATGTATTCGTATTACTCGTGTCATAATTGTGTTCGTGTCAATATTCATGTTAATCGTGTTATTGTGTCAATCGTGTATAATATGTATTCATGTTATTCGTGTTACTCGTGTCGTAATCGTGTTCGTGTCATAATCGAATTGTGTCATAATCGTGTTCGCATGTTGAAGACTCTCAACCCGAACATGACATAATTATTAAACGAGTTGACATCTTCGACACGAACACGACACGAACACGAATATACCAAAACACAAACCCGCTTAAACCCATGTCGTGTCAAGTTGTGTTCGCGTGTTGTATCAAAAATTACCACCCCTAAAACCTCCTATATAATATGAGATATCATCAATATCAATATTATTTCTCATTAAAATCATTTTTTCTACCGTAAGGCGAAAATAATTATATATATAAAATGAATAATATCCCCGAAAGGTGAAAAATTAAAAAAAAATTAGTGAGGGTAAGAGGGCAATAATGGAAAATAAAATAATGGTCCAGAGGCGGAGGCACAACTGACTGCCGACCTAATGCTGCTCTTTTTCCTATGCCACTCTGCGCTTTGACAAGATAGGCGTTACGCACCACTCTCCTCCGCTATTCTATTATGTCTGCATCCTCATCATATTCCCCTACATTTCTGCTCTTTCTTTCTCAAAATTTTATCGCTTTTTTTTCTCGGTAATTTAAAGTGTATAATATAACATCAATAAGCTATTTCAGAAATTATATATATATTTTTAAATTCATTAAATATAATAATATAATTAATTTGATGCCAATTTGAAAGTGACTTAACCAGTGTTGTATCATTAGTATACCATTTTTTAGATCACTCCTTATTTATCAATCGTAATTTATATTTTTCTTATGATACATGTTTAGTTTTGTTAGAAGCAAAGTCAATGTAGAATGCAAGACTTGATAAAATCAAACATAGATATATAAATGTGAAATATGAACAATGAGTCGTTAATACTTAAAACATAATGAATTGATTAGATGAGATGATTTGATTGCTGAATTTCTTATGACTTAACAAGTTATTTTCTTATTATTTATGACTAGTCGTTGGGAGTGATAGTTGTTATTGATCATCGACTTATAAAAAACGTATTTATTCATTTAAGATTTAACTTTACCAAAGAATAAACGTAAATGAAAATACTAAACATGCTAAAAATAAAAACAAGCTAAAGAATAAATGTAAATGAAAATACTAAACATGCTAAAATAAAAAAAAACCTCCTTTTATTTCGTTATCTCTAGTAATTTCTAAGAAAAAAATAAAGGTATGAAAAAAGTATTTTGAGTTATTATTATGAAAATATTGGATATAAAATTGGTCATACTATCTTACTTCAAAGTTCAAATGTAAGGTTACATTTTTAATCATTTAAAAGTTTCATAGACATGTCTTTTACAATTTTTATCGATAGTTAGTTGGATATTTTGGACAAGTAAAGAAAGAAAATGTCTGAACAATTTATTTTTGATAATCATTTACAAGTTTTTATATAAAAATTAACGAAAAAATGGGTAAGATAATAGTTGATTAATTACATGTAATATAGGACAAATAATAACATAACTATTAATATATAGATGTAGCATTAAACACGGATAATATTGGATTTACAAACTTTTTTATACAAAATTATATGTCACAAAATTAATATTGTCATTCAAATGGACATGTCAAACTAGTTTACGTATAAAAATGTGTTATTCTAGAAAATTTGTATGCTGCAATAATTTAATAGATAAATAATGAATGAAGATAAATAATTCGTCATTTAAAGGGTTATATCAAATTAGCTTGTATATACATTTTATACATGTAAAATTCATTATAGACTAAACCCTAATTTGTAAAAAAGAACTAGAATTAATAATATAAATAAAATAAATTTAAATTAAACTATCATGGATAATATTCCCTGAAATCAAACGTGTTGGCAAAAAGGGTGCATGGGACGGTGGAAAGAGAAGCGCACACCCAATCACCCCCCGGAGTCCTTTTAGGGTTTGGGTTGAAAATGGATATAAAAACTAGAACGGCATAAAAAAGGGTGTGAAAATGAGGGAGAGAGAGAAAGAGAGAAAATTACTAAAATCATGAACATATACATAAATGGTTATTATTATAGTAAGGAGAAAGTGACACTTTAAATACTTAGCTGGCTACCTTACACTTGCAGTGAGAGATAAAGAAAGAGAGAGAGAGAGACAGAGGTTGGTCTGCACTGCACAGCGCAACGCAACGCAACGCAACGCAACAAACAAGTTTTGTAGCTTTTGAACTGTTGTCTCCTAGAGAGAGAAAGAGAATGAGAGAAAGAGACATAGACTACTAGATTATATCAGATTAGATTTACAGTGATTTCGTTTCTTTCTTTTTTATAGACAGAAAAAGAAACAAACAAAAAAAAAAAAAAGAAAAAACAATAGTTAAAAAAACAAAAAAGATAAAAAAACGCAAAGTGTTTTTAAAGTCTTTATTATTTATTTATTTATTATTTTTTCTTTCAAGTTCTAGGCTTTTGAAAGGGAAAGCGAGGGGGGGTTTGTTGCTGCAAAAGCATTATTATTGGTAACAAAGAAGATTAAAAGAGAAAAAAAGAGAAAAAAACCCTAACCCTAGTGAGAGATATTTGTTTTTCATTTTTGGCTGCTGAGAGTGGTGAGGGGTTTGTGTTGTTCTTTCTATACATCTGGGTATTGTGTGTAAGGCCGAAAGGAGAAATGTTTCGCATCTTGTGGTAGTTTTTGTTGTGGGAATCAGGGCGTTTCACGTTTTGGTGAGCGGATTGAGCTCTCCTTTGTTGGATCTTTGTACAAGAATCTGAAATTTAGGGTTTATGTGAGGTGGGGTTGGTCTCAAGTGGAAGTTTTGGTGGTGCTTTTGTTGGGTAGTTCTTGTTTATTTATGTTTGTATGCGTCTTATATATCTGGGTTTTCTGTTGTTTTGGTGAAGAAATTTACTTTACTTTTTTGTCCAAGGAATATCTGATAGCAAAAGAGAACTGAAGAAATAGTACCTGCTTTTAGTGGGTAATTTTTGGTTCATCTTATTGTTGATGTTGTAAGATTCATTGCACTTGTTGGTTGATGAGTGATTTGGACGAATCTTAAATTGCAAAGGACAACTGAGAAAGAATTAGCTTCCCGGTGCCTTATACTGTTGAGTTATATTAATGTGCTGAGCTTGTTTGTTGTGGGACAAACTTGGGTTGTCTACCGTTGATTTTCTGTGTTTGTTTGGCATCAAAACTTTGCGCTGGAGTCGTTAGGAGTACCGGGGACGATGTCGTCGTTAAGTAGGGAACTGGTGTTCTTGATACTACAATTCTTGGATGAGGAGAAGTTCAAGGAAACAGTTCATAAGTAAGTTTCTTTGTATCTTGGTTGTTTAGTTTTATGTTAAGATCGTTTTTAGCTGCAGGAAGAACTTAGGAACAACAAGGATAATATATTGAAAACTTTAGCTCGTGTTTAAGATAAAAGCAATGCTAACCTATTCCTTGCTGATTTCTTGTATTAGACTTAATTGAATGGGGCATTTGGATTATTGCGTTTATGGTAATTAGACAAACAATTAGGAGTATCGGCTTACCCTTTTTAAATTTATTTTCCTGCTTTTGAAAGCTAGGGCTGCCTTAGTTTTATCGTTTTAGAGAAAGAAAATTACTTCCACGGTGCCTCCTTAGTAATTCAACAGTTGATTTTGCTATTATTCTTGCTTTTGTCATATTGAATGGTGTCTAAGAAAATTGAGCATGGATAGATGGCTAATCCTCTGTTTCTGCATTTTGTGTTTTGTTGTGGGCATCTAATGTTAGGTTGGAGCAAGAGTCTGGTTTTTTCTTCAATATGAAACATTTTGAAGATCAAGTCCAGGCGGGCGAATGGGATGAGGTTGAGCGTTATCTGTGTGGTTTCACAAAGGTTGAAGATAACAGGTACTCGATGAAGATTTTCTTCGAAATTAGGAAGCAGAAGTATTTGGAAGCTCTAGACAGGTGACCTTTTTAATAAATTGCCATCAGTCTCTTCTTTATGGTGAATAATAATTGTATGAAAATCTTATTCCAATTGAAGTGATCAGGACATTTTAACAGTGTATGGGTATGGTGGTAGCTTTTGTCCTGTTGACAAGGGGAATGTAGTTACGTTTTGACGTATAAACTTTTAAGTACTTGTCATTTGATCTGAACTTTTGTATTTATGCATAACCCATGCGATTCATAATAAGTGCATTTCTTGCTGCCATTGCTATCAGGCAGGATAGAGCGAAGGCTGTGGAGATTCTTGTGAAGGACCTTAAAGTTTTTGCATCCTTCAATGAAGAACTTTTTAAGGAGATTACACAACTTCTTACCCTCGATAACTTTAGGTGCCTTCTCCAGCATTCTTGTTGATTCTTACAGTATGCCATGCATGACAATTCATTTAGTTAATTTTAGCTGTCTGCGCTTTGTCATCAGGCAAAATGAGCAGCTTTCTAAGTATGGAGATACAAAATCAGCTCGCAATATCATGCTTGTAGAACTTAAAAAGCTAATTGAAGCAAACCCCTTGTTTCGTGACAAGCTTTCATTCCCAGCCTTTAAGAGTTCACGACTGAGGACTTTAATAAACCAGAGGTTATTCTTGAATCTTTTCCTATTAGTTAATTGCTTTGTGCTGGATTTACTCTTTTTTCTTTATGTTATGTATATTAGGTAATGGATTCCATTATGTTCGGATTCAGATGATTTTAGCTTCATCTTGATAGGAGTAAATTACAATTCCCTAAAACTTCTTTTTTATTTTTTATTTTTTCAGTCTAAATTGGCAGCATCAACTTTGCAAGAATCCCCGTTCGAACCCTGATATTAAAACTCTTTTCACTGATCATTCTTGCACCCCTACAACCAATGGAGCTCGTCCTCCTCCTACAAACAGCCCCCTTGTGGGACCAATTCCTAAGGCTGGAGCATTTCCTCCTATTGGTGCCCATGGTGTGAGTATTTTGCTTTTATCTGCCACGTGGAAACTTGTAACATTCTCATGTAATGATTGTAATCTCTTACCATGCAGCCATTTCAACCTGTTGTTTCCCCATCTCCTGGTGCAATTGCTGGTTGGATGTCGAGCAACAATCCTTCTTTACCTCACCCTGCTGTTGCTGCAGGTCCTCCTGGTCTTGTGCAGCCTTCAAGTGCAGGTAAAGATGTTTGTAATTATGCACTTTATTTGCTTTTTGATATCTTTAGGCTTATTATCTTAGGTATAATTACTTTTCTTTTCTTGGTGTATACAGCTGCATTCTTGAAACACCCAAGGACGCCAACAGGTATGGCTGGGATGGATTATCAATCAGCTGATTCAGAGCACTTAATGAAGCGTATCCGCACTGGCCAATCTGATGAGGTGTGGATGAGTTAACATTTTTTTTGTATAATTATTTTTCCATAAAATTTCAATCTCATTTTGAAAGCTTGACACTTTTTAAATTCACTAATGGTATTCGCATGAGGTTGCAATTAAACTTCTCTTGTTTTTTTCTTTCTTATGCAATTGTATACCATCATATGGTTTTTGTAGGTGTCTTTTGCTGGTGTAGCACATACTCCCAATGTCTATTCTCAAGATGACCTTACTAAAACTGTTGTGCGGACACTAAATCAAGGATCTAATGTCATGAGCATGGACTTCCATCCACAGCAGCAAACTATTCTTCTAGGTTGAAAATTGGGGAAAAAAAATATTGCTTAATGCCTTGGCGCTGAAAAAGATTATCAAATTTCACCAGATATCCAGATATGATTTCTTCTTTATTGAACTTTCAATCTTCTTTTTGTAGTCGGAACAAATGTTGGTGACATTAGCCTATGGGAAGTTGGGTCCCGGGAAAGGCTGGCACATAAACCTTTCAAGGTTTGGGATATTTCAGCTGTTTCAATGCCATTGCAGGTATTCTGTCTTAACTCACTATTAATTGCCAATATCAATTCTTCTACCTTTCTGATTGAAGTTGCCAATGGATTAAACAGTAGTGGGGAGACCACACTACATATATACTAACCTAATCTTTACAAAAAAATGTCTCTTTCTACTGCTCTCAAATAGTGAATTGCTTGACTAGTAACACGTTTACTGCTGCTAACATTATTAGGAATTGAAATAGTGAAATGATCCTATTTTTATAGTGAAATGATCCTATTTTTATTCATTAATCTACTTGTGCTACCAGACAGCATTGGTAAATGATGCTGCAATATCAGTGAATCGTTGTGTTTGGGGGCCAGATGGACTTATGCTTGGTACATCTATGAATTCTTTGATCATGAATGTGAATGATATTCTTATTTCTTTAATTAATCAGTTGGACTTTTAATCAATTTGTGTTTGCTTTAGGTGTTGCATTTTCAAAACATATTGTTCAGATATATACTTATAATCCAACTGGGGAACTGAGACAACATTTAGAGGTGAAGTTCTTTATCCTGAATGTTGACAATTAACAATGGTTAGTTACAGTTTGTTGCTCATTTTTCTCTTCTTTTAGATTGATGCCCATGTTGGTGGTGTTAATGACATTGCGTTTGCTCATCCCAACAAGCAACTGTGTATTGTTACATGTGGCGATGATAAGACAATTAAGGTATCATCTTAAAAATGATATGATGTGCTTCTTTATTGAAAGCATAATTTATATTACTTCATTATAGCTGTATCTCTCTTTCTCAGTCTCTCTTGCTGAGCTGCTCCTTTTTTGTTTCTTCCATTACAGGTATGGGATGCTGTGGCTGGACGCAGACAATATACATTCGAAGGCCATGAAGCTCCTGTATATTCAGTCTGCCCTCATCACAAAGAGAGTATACAGGTCAATAAGCTCAAGAAGTTACTTTTAGATATTGAATTTTGTTAGCACTTCTATTCTGTGAGTGGCGGATAGAGTTCAGTATAATAAATAACCTTAAGAAATTTAGATAGCTATTGTTCATATTGCTCTTTCCATATGTGCAGTTTATCTTCTCCACCGCTATTGATGGAAAAATTAAAGCTTGGTTATATGACTGTTTGGGATCTAGAGTGGACTATGATGCTCCTGGGCAATGGTGCACTATGATGGCATATAGTGCTGATGGAACTAGGTAAAACTTAATTGGAAGATGGACTCAGACTACTATAATTTGATGTCATTTCATATTGTTGTAGCCGGCCAAGCTTTATTCAATAATGCATTGAAGTATCTAGTGACACTTTTCTTTTTTCTTTAATCATGTAGAACTTAGCTGCTAAGAATTTTTTCACTGGAATTCTGAGTCCTCTGCCATTGACGTGATGATGCGTTTAAGAATTCTTACACTTTGTACTTATGAATAGACAACTATTGTTTCTTGCAGGCTCTTTTCATGTGGTACAAGTAAAGAAGGTGAATCCCATTTGGTTGAGTGGAACGAGAGTGAAGGAGCCATCAAAAGGACGTATTGTGGTTTCAGGAAGCGGTCTTTAGGTGTTGTACAGTTTGACACAACGAGGAACCGATTCTTAGCTGCTGGTGATGAATTTCAAATTAAATTCTGGGATATGGACAATACAAATATGTTGACAGCTGTTGATGCGGAGGGTGGATTGCCAGTTAGTGTGCATTACTTGGTTGCTAGTGGTATTTAGCGATAGATGTGTTGTTTGTTCAGCCAGTTCTATTTCTTTGCAGGCTAGTCCTAGACTGAGATTCAACAAGGAAGGATCTTTGCTGGCAGTTACAACAAGTGACAATGGCATCAAAATTTTAGCTAATAGTGATGGTTTGAGATTGATAAGAATGTTGGAAAGCAGGGCGATTGACAAAAATCGGGTTCCTTCTGAACCTGTAAATTCCAAGGTAATCTTGTGTTCGGTTTTTATTAATGTGTTGCTTTTGTTTTGTTTTGTTTTGTTTTTTTTAATTTTTAATTGTTTGTTCAAACAAATTCATGTAACCTGCTAAGAGGTCTAGAATAACCTATTTGAAAAATTAATATATAATGAGAGAACAACAAATGAAGATTAAATTATTAACATCTCTACTGTATTAATAAGCTATCAATTGGAATGGACTATTCTAATTTATGAACTTTAGTGATCTGTTAATTTCTTGAACCTCAAAAATGCATGAGATCTGGTTTTTGTTGACATTAGTAAACTTTTGTTAATGCATTTCTTTGTTGATTTGGAAAAAAAATCCTAGAGTTTAATGCTCAGTGGTTTGTTGTGGACTGAAATCATATTCATGTTATTGGAATGCTGTAATTTATTATCATAAATGGTTGATCCCTACTCTCAAAACTGGTTTGCATGGATTAATATTTGTAGCCTTACAAGTAAATATTATCATCTGGTAGTTGTCTAAAGGAAGAGCTGTTACTTTTATAGTTATAGAAGGAAGAACTGTTAATGCCGTTCAAGTGTCATAAAGGTCATAAAGGGATAGATTTTGAGACTATATTTCTGTTGAAGAACAGCAGCTTATAAGAGGAGATATTGTTGAAAACATTAATTGCATAAGGTGCAAGATGGCCATTCTCAGTTTTAAAGCATAGAATGTTGAGATACAATTAGTTCATCATTGTGCTCTCTGTAGGGTTTAGCTTCTTTAGCTGACACCTTCTCCACTTGTGTTCTTCTTTCTTTATCAATATATATATTTTGAAGTTCCCAGTAAGAATGAAGAAACGAAAATGATTAATGTCTGTAATTTCTTTTTTAATTTTTAATTTTTAAATTATCTCCTACTAAAATCTATAGTGCTGAGTGTTAAAAATTTATTTACTGCATCCCTAAAGCAATTGTTTGGATCTTCAGTATGTACCTTCAGAAAGCTTAAAGAATTAAGACCCTTAAAATACATTGGGCTGTGAGCCTATCTTAAGAAGAATAAATAAAAGCCACTTCGCTGTAGAGCTTTATGTTGGTAATTTCATATTTTATACTCAAGTGGTTGGTATAGAGAGAGGGAGGGACAGAGATGCAATTTCATTTGATGTTTATATTGGGGTTGAAGACGTGTTCTGCTATCGTCTTTGTATAGGGTGGATGCCCTTCAGTAGGTACTTTTTTCTCAGTGGTCAGCTAGTCCATTTCATCGCTATCTTTGTTACTATCTACTTCAATTAGTATAGTGTTACAGTTTCTTATTAAAAATAAAAAAGGTGCAATATTCATTTGATGTTTATATCTCACTTGCAAATTCTATTAGTTAATTTACTTTCTCTTTAACATAGGTTTCTCATGTGCCCTTTTTTTAATTTTTTTGGCAGCCATTAATTGTCAATGCCCTGGGTCCAATGGGAAATGTTTCAGGAGCCATTGCTCCAACACTTGAACGCCCAGGCCCTGATAGGGTTCCACCAGCTGTATCTATAAGCAGTCTTGTAAGTTCAGGTTTTAGTTGCATGCAGTTGTTACTACTACCTTGGTTTGCAAATTTATACTGAGTGCCACTGCAGGGTACCATGGATAGCAGCAGACTTATTGATGTTAAACCACGGATTGCGGATGATGGAGACAAAATTAAGAGCTGGAAAATTCCTGATATTTCTGATCCAGCACAAATGAAAGCTCTGAGATTGCCTGATGCTATAGCAGCAAGCAAGGTAGGTGATAAAGAACTAAAAGTTTTTCGCTTGTTACTTTGAATTAGGAAGAATCCCTGTGCCTCTATGGTATTGGATGCTTGTTTTTCTTCTGCCTTTTGTTAGTTTGGCTTTACATGACATATTTTATTGCTATGAAATTATGGAAGTCATGCATCTATATCTTTCATTTAATAAAATCGTAGACTATGTGTTATCTAAGTAACACCCCTCAAATACTTGGGATTCTCAATTGCATGTAATTGTACATGTTTATTCTATTTTGTAGCATTATTAATTTCAGATCTGAAGAAACTAATTATGAATTTCAGGTTGTACGGTTGATCTACACTAACTCTGGCCTAGCTTTGTTGGCCCTTACCTCCAGTGCTGTTCACAAGCTCTGGAAATGGCCGCGTACTGAAAGAAATCCGTCGGGGAAGGTTTATTCCTTTTCATTTGTAAATTTCTTTTGTTTTATATATTGACGTTTCTAATCTCAATGGAAAACTCGTCAGGCTACGGCATATGTGCCACCTCAATTGTGGCAACCCCCTAGTGGAACTCTTATGACCAATGACATAAATGAAAGTAAACCAGCTGAAGAGTCAGCTGCATGCATTGCTTTATCTAAAAATGACTCGTACGTTATGTCTGCATCTGGTGGAAAGGTCTCCTTGTTCAACATGATGACATTCAAGGTCAGATATTGCAGGCTACTCAATTTTTGGTTACATTTTTGTATAACTTTTGTGCTTTCGCATAGGGTAATCTGGCAGCTGTGAATAACTGGCCACTTATATATTTCTTTTTTTTTTTTTCAATGAATAAAATATGTTCTCTATTTCACAAGAAAAGGATCAGTTATTTTAGAACCCTAAATTCAAAGCCATATTTATCCATTCTTATGTATATTTGTTCGAACTATTGGTTAAACTGTTTATTGAAATTACAAATGACTAAATGAGATTGCTTACTGTTTCTCAGGTCATGACAATGTTTATGTCCCCACCTCCTGCAGCCACTTTCTTGGCATTCCATCCTCAAGATAATAATATTATTGCAATTGGCATGGAGGATTCTACCATTCAGATATATAATGTCAGAGTTGATGAGGTGAAGCTTCTCTCCCTCTCTCTCTTAATTTTTTTTTTAATATCGTTGTTATTTTCTAAGCCAGTTTTATTTTATGATTGATCATCATGATATCTTGCATCAGGAGATGAAAATTTTGTGCATTATGTTACTGGCTTAATCTATAACATCTTAATGGTGCTTTCAGATGGTTAATAGAAATTTTATTTTGGTTTGGTAGAATCATCTATTAATTGTAGAGAGTCTTATCTAATTTATGCTTAAGGGTTTAGATTAAAAAATTATGAGGAAAGTCAAATCAATGGTTAGTGTAATTTCATGAGAACTATTGAAATCATCTTCCTTTCCTGGAAAAAAACATAGCATCACCTTCCTGAACAAGCACAAATTTGAAAGAGTATAAAAAGTTGACGTCTTGCATACCAGTTGTCAACCGCAATAAAAAAACTGTTAAAGTTCAAAGCATACCCTAATTTTTGACCTTGTTGATTGTGTTTAAGATTATTAATGTATGCAAGCATAATTTACTTTAAATATGTGGGCAGGTCAAAACCAAACTTAAGGGTCATCAGAACAGGATAACAGGGCTTGCATTTTCCCAAACTTTAAATGCTCTCGTATCTTCAGGAGCTGACGCACAGGTAAGTGGCTGAAAATGTAGTATCTTATTATCCTGCTGGTCTTTCAATCAAAATGATTACATCTGCTTAAAGTGAGATTAGGGTTTAGAAGGATATGCTAGCATATGATTGTTGAGGTTATGTAGCCCTCCCAAGGGTGTTGGATGACCCATGGCTCATTTCCTGTGAATGTCCTTCCAATCTCCCTAACTGAAAGAACCTTTTTTCCCATGCTATACCTGCTGATATTTTCCGTGTCCACTAAAATACAGTCTGCTTCCTAAGTCTTATCAGAGATAAATGGATGCTATTAGATTTTAGTTCCAGGTAATTTTATGATTGATTTTAAAATTTCTAACCTGCTTCTATTCAGAGATAAACTTCAACTAGATTGTTTTTTGAGCTGAGATTCTGTTTTACTGTTTACTACTTTATGATGGTTGATATGGTTGTTTTTATCTGATGTGGAGTTTGATCATGTCATTTTCGGATCTGGCTTGTGATCTGATACAGTATGGTCTTTTTTGTTTCATTTGATTTATAATTTTTTTTTTTTGTCCTCTCTTCATGCATGTTATATACTACCTTTTCAATTCTATGTCGAGTATTATTGGGTCTTAATTTTACCAACTGCTTTGTTTTACATGTTGAAAACTTTTGAGCATCTTTCTGAACCCATTAATGTAAGGTTGAACTATTTTAAGTTTTGCTATCCATGGAATGATGCTTCTGATGTTGAATTTTCTAGAATACCATTTGGTAGTTGTCCAAGACACAAATATCTGTTCAATTTTTTTTTTTTTAATTGTGTAAATCAGTGGCTGGTTATTTTAGAAAATTATGAGAAGGTTACAAGAGATCTAGGTGCTGACGGCCTAGAAATTATTCACAAAAAAGGAAAAAAAGTAGAAAGGAGGACCTATAAATTCATGATTGGAGGGGCATCCAACAGTTAAAAAAATAAAACATGGCTTCTCCCAGTTGCTTTGAACCATTTATATATATATGCATTAGGATCCTGATTCATGAATATGTTGGTTCGAGAAATAAAAATAAGAGGATCGAACTATTTCTGTGTTTTTTTCACATTCGAGAAATGTTGGTTGACTGTCCCAGAAAAGTTTGGGTAGAGTCGGATCTAAATGTTGGTTAGGTAAGCATTCTGTGGTAAGAGGCATGAAAGAGCTAAAGGAAATATGTTTATAAAGCACTACTGTAAGTTTATTGTATTTGGCTCATGGTTAACAAAATTAAGTTGAAACTTGTCTCATCTCTACTATTTCAGGTTGTTATTCTTATACTGTACTATTTAATTTATATTCAAATAAATTGGATGCAGCTATGTATGTGGAGCATTGATAAGTGGGAGAAATTGAAATCAAGGTTCATACAAGTACCACCTGGCCGTCAATCCCCTTTGGTAGGAGAAACTAAAGTCCAGTTTCACAATGATCAGACACATCTGTTAGTGGTCCATGAAACCCAAATTTCCATTTATGACAGCAAGCTGGAATGTTCTCGTTCGGTAAGTGTTTTGGGTTTAACTTGTCTTGTTGAACTGTCTCAGTATTCTGTTTTAGTATGTAACTAGATTATAAGCTGTTAAAACGACTTAAACAAAAAGTTATGAATGCCAGCTAGCTTAGCTATTAAGGTCTCTAGTAAGTATATGGATAATGCTATTTATCCCCAATTTAGATCTCAAGCTTTTTGGATTCCATTAATGATTGTTAAGTGAATGGTATAATAATATATGAATGATGTGATAGCCTTAAATTAATGTCACAACATTTAGGATATCTAATATATGATAAAATTTTGGGATGTGTACCATCATTTTGAGTATATAAGAGATCTTAAAATTGAATCTGTTCACCCAGCCGTTGGGGCCCTTGGGGTGAGGGGTGCTAAACGGAAATTTGAAAAAATTAATGAAAATTCTCTCTAATTTTTTGTTATCCCTTTTTTTAATTCAACATATATAGTGGTTTTTATGGTATTCTTTTTTGAATTCCTTCAATCCATGTTCATGTAGTGGTCTCCAAAAGATACACTCACAGCTCCCATTTCAAGTGCAATATATTCATGTGATGGCTTCCTGGTTTATGCTGGTTTCTGTGACGGTGCTGTTGGAGTTTTTGATGCGGATAGTTTGAGGCTAAGATGTAGAATAGCTCCTTCTGCTTACATACCTTCCTTTACTGTCAGGTAAGAGGAATTTTTATTTTAGGTGGTTGTGGACATTCAGTTATGCATAGAAATTGGTTCAAATGAGTTATGCATAGAAATTGGTTCAAATGTTCCATGGCATTTTCCATTATGTTCATTTGTATCAAAATCTAGACTGTTTGAGCAGTAATTTATTGACAACATATTCTGCAGCAGCAACACTGCCTATCCTTTGGTTGTAGCAGCTCATCCATCTGAGCCTAATCAGATTGCTCTTGGCATGAGTGATGGAGCAGTGCATGTAGTTGAGCCTTCTGATGCTGAGCTGAAATGGGGTGGTGCGCCTGCACAAGAGAATGGCTCCCTTCCTTCTAATTCATCGAATCCTACTTTGAGTGGTCAGCCATCAGAGCTCCCTCCCAGGTAACTGCGGTATGGATAAGAAGGTGCTACCACTAGGAGTATAGTCACATTGTGGTGCACTTTTGTCTGAGTTTTGAAGATCACGCTTTTCACTTTTTGCTCTAATCAACTTGCTCAAAATCACCTGCAATATCTGTTGTAAATTGCGTTTCTCGTTGGCCATTTTGCTATTTTGCTGTATGAAGTTCCAGGGAACATTTTATGTTGCTGTGAGCCAGCAAAAACTGGAGCACGGCCACAAGCTGATTTGGTCACTTTAGGAGGTTTTCCCTATATATGAATACATTAATGGTTTTGAAATTAAAATGATCATCATTACCCTGCCTGTTTATTTCCCTCATGCATCCAAAGAAGGGATACGGAAGTACTCAAAGACCGGCCTTTTGTTTTATTTGTGTTTACGGGCTGTTCAATGTACCCAATTGTTAATTTGTTAATGTACAGTTATATACTAGTCAGTTTCTCATATTTTTGTTAATGCATGGATTTGCATTACGGCAAGATTTTTAATAATTTTCATCTGACTGCTGTGCACGATATGGTGTTTTTAGGTTTTGGTTCAATAACGATGCCTTCTTTGAGAATGAACATTTAATCCCTTTAAAGTAGAGTGCTGAACTGAAAATGATCTTAAGTTTGAGTAGACAAATTCAAATAAAGAAATTTAGTTCTTGACAGTTAATAGCTGAAATGGAAAACCATCTTGTTTTAGTTGTGACAAAACACACAAATTTTTCATCATCTTATTGTCGTAATAGTAAGTACAATAATGCTATGCTAATTGATGGATGATGATGAATCATAATAGAACGGTAACAAGTGAATGTTCGCGTAACAATGAATGAAAAGATTTGTAAAATCTGAGTAGTAAATATTTTTTTTTAATTCCTAACAACTCGCAATGCTTACAGCCTTTCATAATTTGTAGCTCACTAATGAAAGTAAAATCTCATGTAACGGTAACATGCAATAGCATATTATTGGCTTTTTTTAATCGAGTAGTAGTACTTTTATAAGTTTTTTTATATAAACTCTTCTTTGCAAATTGATATAACATAATATGATTGGATAGATAAATACATGGTATGATATGATTGGATAAATAAATATCCATAATAAATGGTAATAATTGATATATATTCGGTCGTGATTATGTAAAAATGGTAAATCGATTTGTATAGTGTATTAGTAGTTTTTAAGAGTAATATTACTCTTTTGAGTCTCTTTGTATGTAGATGCACTCGACTTGTTTGTAATTGATTAACAGTGGGTATGAGAGACTAGCCTAGACAATGCAATAGGGTGTGCGCGATTGCAAGAAAATGAAAAGTAAAAGGAAATGAAAAGTGAGTGGAAAGGAAAAATTGAGGGAAAGGAATAGGTTTAGGAAATATTTTTTTTTATATTTGGTTGTCCAGTAGAATAATGAATGAAAAAGAAAAGTTTATATATTAATTAGACATAAATACCCTCAACATTGAAATATATAATATCTCTTATTAAACTTACATATCGAATTTAAGTTTTATATAAATTAAATTAAAATAAATAATTATTTATTAAATTAACAGTAAAACAATTTATTCTTTTTACTATAAATAGTTAAATTCCACTTTTTTCTTTAAAAATAAATAATATGTTTTAAATTATAAAAAATACTAGTAACCTTATGTAGATTTATTAAATAAATATATATATAATCATTTATGAAAAATTAAATAAATTTGTAAAAAAATTACTTGATAATTTTAAAATAATATTAAACTAATATAGATTTTTTAAAAGAATAAATAATTTAATATATAAATTATATATTAAAATTAAGAAAAATCTGAAAAGATTAAAGATTATATTATTTATATTAATTCTAAATAAATAATTAAATATATTTATTAATTTAATTATTTGAAAATAGAGTTTTTGAAAAATGAAAAAGGAGCCGTCGGATGGCAGCCGTGCAGCCCCTCTGTCATTTTTCAGAAAATAAATTTTAAAAAATAAATTCTAATAAGTTTATATTTTGTAATATATTATTTAAATAAATAAATATAAAATTTTACTATTCAAGGTTATTTTGGGATTTTAGATTATTTAGGGGGACAATTTTGGTATTTTGAATCACCCAAAAATTTTGTAATTTTATTTTATTTTTTTTAAAATATAAAGTTTTAATTTTCTTTAGCTATTGAAAAATAAATTAATGAAGTATATTTATAATTATTTAGAAAAATAAATTAATATATTATTTGAATAAGATTAGTTTTAGACACGTAAAACATAAACAAGGTTAGTTTAGCAATTTAATGTAGTATTCTTAAGAAAACCGAGTTTTTTAGGAAGTGAAAAATTGACTATTGAAACTTAGATAATCCTAATTTCCTAAAAAATCTTTTTCTTAGTCAAAAACTTCAATCAAGCAACAAATTTAATATTCCTAAATAATTCTAAATCCTTTCCCCTTGGATTAATTTAACAGAACACAATCTAGGTGCAATAGCAAGGAGTCGCCTTCAATTACGATTGGACTCTCTCGAACTTAAGTGATCAAATTTGGGATATACAAAAGTAACAATATAAACAATATATTAAAAATAAATAATAGTAGTGAGTGAAATGTACAACATTGTGGAAAATTTAAAGTTTGAAGGAACTTGAAAAATAGAGTTTATCAATTTAAGAAAGAGGAGATACAGATTACGTAATAATTCAAAGTCAAAAGTAACTTTTGATGGGTCAGAGATATGATGTCATTTTGAAATAAATAGTGATGCATTTTATCACCATTTCTCTAATCTATGGTTTCTGATTACTTGGTGCACTAATCAAACAAAAGCATCGAACATAAGGTCAAGCTTGGTTGCTTCATATACAAATCATTATTAGGTAAGTTCACCTTCTACCTTATAAAAAATGAATCGCCAGCCAAGGTACTGGCTTCGAAATATTTGCTAATTGTATAGACATCAGCATATATGATTCGAAACAATCCAAAAGGGCAAACACATCTAGGGGAGTGGCTACGGTGCAACAGCTTGGGCTTTTACAACTTTTTTGGGTCAAAAAGTTGTGTTTACACTTTGAGATTGAGCAGAAAGAAAGGCAGTGCAATAAGGAAAGGAACAGGAAGCCTTCCACCCTCTTGACCCTGCATCAACACACGGACCATCAGTCCCAATTCCTCGCAAACTCCAAAATCCAAAAAGAGGCGTTGCATTGGCGGTTGTGTCCAAGGTTGACCCAAATCTTTCTCAGCATTCTGTAATCATACAACGTAAAACATGAAAAGTGAAAGCATGAAATGTAGATACATATTTCTTCCAACCATAAGTTGATAAATGAGAGAAAAATTGATCAATTTTTGTCACCAGAGAAAAAAAAAATGAAGGCAAAATTAAGTGTTTCCATGATTATGGTGATTTATATATATTGGTCTGCATTAATAGTTTGCAACTTGCAACCTAATGCCTTTTATCCTAATGTCAAATATCAGTTGTAATAATGTTGCTTTTGTATGCTAAAGGGTTAAAAGATCAATCCCTTAGATATAAGCAATTATTAATTAAATAGAGAATTAAAAGGAAGGTTTAGGGGAATGACTAGTGTACTAGCAAAGATGTTTATTAAGTCAATTCTTTTTAACATTAAATTACCGAGTTTTAAGGCGAATAAGAAAATCCATAGAAATGAAAGTTATTTGTAAAGGAGCAGATCTGCTTACCACATATATTTTTCTATAATTGTTTTATGGTTGTATTAAGGTGACCCTCCAACCACTTTCCGAAATCTAAACGCCATTGCTTTGCCATCTTCAAAATTGGTGTGCTTAAAACTCCTCCTGTGAAAATCTTCGTCTTGGGGCATATGTCCACAATTAATTCTTCCAAAGCTGTGGCAATTGAAGGTGTAATATTCCCAGAGCAGAAGCTTTCTTCATCTCTTGGAGTCTTGGTTCATCTTTATTGTTTTCAACAATTTCTATCTCTAAAATTTCACAATCTTCTATCTCTAAAATTTCAAGTTGCGCCAGACTTTTGGCTGCTGAGGATGTCACTAAGCTTCTCAATCCATCACAACGCTGTACT
Source organism: Boswellia sacra (assembly GCA_013180625.2). Taxonomy (NCBI): domain Eukaryota; kingdom Viridiplantae; phylum Streptophyta; class Magnoliopsida; order Sapindales; family Burseraceae; genus Boswellia; species Boswellia sacra. The sequence continues at coordinate 158,177 of SNVD02006216.1, forward strand.
TTCAAAGTCGTTAGATTTTCAAAAGATGCCAAAGATGGCGCTAGGTTTATTGAATTATGACAATAATGCACTTCCAAAGTTTCAAGATTTTGAAGAACCGAGTCCAGTTGAGAATCTTGTTGCCACATGTGCTGCAAATCAAAAAGTCCCCTCAGCTCTGAAGCTTTTATCTGGGTAGGCATTCCATCATGTTTCTCACCCTCTTCACTTGAAAATATCTCTTTGTATGAACACACTTTTAGTATAAGTTTTTCCAGACTCTTGGATCTCTGAAGAATTTTAAGTGGAATATTTTCTGATTCATCCTTAATAACCTCAAGAACTTTGAGGCCAGAAGAGTAGTGTTCTGGAAACTGCCCCTGCCATGTCAATTTCTTCGAATTGGAGAGTTAACCTGACAATCAAATAATTAAAATAATATCAAGTTAGATTAGCATTCCACATAATATTTTTAGTAATCCAGATGGAAAAAAATGTTGATTTATGAGAAAAACAATTTCATTGGATTATTTTTCCCTGGATTAAAATCTTGCTCGAGTTGAAAGAAAAGTTTCTGTTGATTGGAATGAAAATTTTCAGATAAAAATTGTACGTTTTTATTAACTTTGAAAAAGTTCTCCTACTGAACTTATTTATTATCTGCAACTATTTTAGGAAGAAGTTGCCAAATTTCATCATATAAAGCATGAGAAGAGCATTGCACTGTTAATGCGTTTTTCACCACATAAGAGTCGAATGAAGTTCACAATTAATAATACCAAGTCATGCTATATTAATAAAGATATGTTTGCTCTCGCGTAACTATAGTTGTAGTGGCATCTCAAATTCTTTTAGCCAAAAAGAAAATATATTTGATGACAAAATTTCGATGATCTTGTATAATGTCTACAGTACGTTATCCATAGCTTCCTTATTCTTAAGAATACTTAATAATTTCTATTTTAAAGATACGTAAAAAGTAAAGATAACATTTTGTATGCAATATTTTGGCAACGACTATTATGTTGTTAAGATTAAATTAACAAGTCAAACTCTGAACAGGAATACCAAAAAAAAAAAAGGAGAGAGAAAGAGGAATATTTTTAAGTAAATGAAAACATAACTTTGTTTTGTATAAATGTTGTATGGTTGTATTGTATTAAGATTATTCCTCTCCCAACACCAGTTGTCCTTTCTCATCAAAGAGTTTGTAGTTACCTTCTATAACCTTGGAGTGCTCAAGACTCCCTCTGAAAAAGTTTTCATGTTAGGGCATTTTTCCACAATTAATTCCTCTAATGATGGGAATCTGAAGGTGTGATTACCAGAGTAGAAGCTTGTGAGACTTTCCAAATTTATTAGTGACAACAACTTCAATTTGTTGAAAACAATTTCATTGTTCGCTGCATCTTCCTCATCATTTGCTACTACTTCTACCGTCAAGTTGCAATTTGTTATTGCAATTCCTCTCAATTTCACCAAGCTGGGCGTTTAAAGATCAATGAGACAATGTTAACTCCAAATAATTCGGCTAAATGTCTAGTAAAATTGGATCTATGAGCATCTAGCAAATTGCTCAAACTAATTTGCCTAAATTACACATTCTGCTATATTTGAAAAATTAATCTAGTAAAATTGTTATTATACCATTGGATAAAATTACTTAAAAGAAAGGTATATCTATCTCTAGTAAAATTCCTAACAAAATAAAAAAAAATTGTGAAGAAAAAAAAAATCAGCCAACCCCCAATTGCTGACTTTTAAACCATAAATTTTTGAAAAGTATATATTATTTTGAAGGCCCTGGCTAGTAAGACCATTTAACCCGTTTTCAGATCCAAATTTTCGTGAGGTTTTTGTCACCCCAAACCCAACCGAAGAGTCGAAGACTAATATATAGTGCAACCTAAGTCAGACAAAACAAATTGGAGTGAAACATAATTACACTTGAATATGAAATAATAGAGCTGTTATACAATAGTCTGATTCACACTAAATTTAGACTATTTTATAGTTAGATTGAGAATGTTAGTGGTTTATGATTTAGATTGGGAAAATTATAGTGTTAATGAATAGTACTTGAATTGTTTGTGTCATCGAGTCTAGCAGTCGCGTTGCCGAATAGAATCAGACACTTCTGGACTTCAATATAATTTGGACCCACTTGCCCAGCTTAATTATTATTTAATATTTCCATAAAATAAAAGTTGGTCAAAACAGTAAGGAGTTGTTTATCGTTGTTTAATATTTTCTTCGATATTAAAATTACTAAGAAGGTTTAATTTATAAGGTAATAATTAGAGTTTCATGGGCAACAACATAGTTATCTATTGATAGTTTACAAGGAACTAATAGACGATGACACTTTAATTTATTACCATAAAACTTGAATTATACAATTTTTATTGTACTTCTATTCATCAGTTATTAGTCTAATGACTCTGTTGATTTTGTGGTATTTTTCAAATTATAATAATATTTTATTAAAAATTTTAACTTTTAAAAGTTATAAATAATTGGAACAGTAAACACATTGACGTGCAAAGAGTATTATATTAGATACATTTAACCTTCTCGAAGCGAAAAAAGTAAAATCAAATTAGAAATTGAATTGTAGCAAAAGTACCTTCGCCAAAGCTTTTTCTTTCTTATTTATTCAATCAAAATAGTAAGAGTATTATTTGTATCAGGTATATTGCCATTTCTCTGTCTCCAAAAAGAAAACTTGTGCTTAGACTCCATATTAGATAGGTCATAAGACTTCAAGATTCTTCAATTTCCACATTATCAAATAGAATTTTTATTTAGTTAATATAAAAAGTTTTAATATAATAATTTAATTGGTTAGTCGAAAAGGATAGGTTTAAGGATCCAGAGCGTCCCCCAACACTCAATTTAAGTGAAGATTTAATGTACTTTGGTTTTGTACTTGGTTAACGGTGAAGGTTGAGATAGATTTGGTTATATGTGGTAAGATGTGACAGATAAAAAAAATTTGATGATCTTGACGAGCTAACTTGTGCTTTAGTAAATCTGATTTTGATAGTGCTATTGATTTCTATGATTTCTATGACAAAAACTTATCAGAAACTGCTTGATCATTTTTCTAATGAATGAAAACACCATACGACGCTAAATAGTAATGTGATCTCATTTAGATATATTGTGTTAACAGCTTCGTAAGTGTGTGAACTACTTCTTTTTTCAATGCGGAATAAGCAAATCGTGAAATTGCCAAACATGTATGCTTACAAATTGAAATAAATTGAAATATATTAAAGTCTTAGTATGTCCATGACATTTCTTTTTCTTTTTTAAAAAATAATTTCTTTCTCCCATATTATATAAAAAGTTGTTATTTGCTTGCCTTTTCGTTAAACAATGACACGGGAATATCAAGCCCCTTCTTCAAACTGACTTTATTGCTGCTGCTTCAGTACTTGTTCCTTTCTTCTATTTATTCTCTGATGTCCTTGAGCAAAAGCTTATGAGCTGTGAAAGATTTCTCAGAGTCAGGGAGCATAAATGACTGAATTCAATCACTTCATTATGATCCAAGTCATCCTCTCCTTCAATAGCAAAAATCTCTTCCATATTATTGCAAAATTCCACATTAATTGTTCCATATTAATTGTTTCAACTTGTTGAAGGCATCTCATGGCGGAGAATGAGAAGATATTCTTCAGCTCATCACAAAAGCTCACAGTTATGGACTTTAAGTTGCAGAAAGATGTTGTTGCGAGTTAACCACTACATATCTTCTCCAAATTATTCAACCCCAAAAGATGCAGTGACTCTAAGAGGGGGAAAGCATTGGGAGACACCAAATCCAATGATTCAACAATATGGAGTAATTGAGAATTGCACGCGACAGAGAGATGATGATTTAATTGTTTAGATCCCTCTCTGTCTAATTCATAAACAACAGTTTTGACATGCTGCAATATCTTTAAATGTAGGACCTCAACATTTTTAAATATGCCCTGCGTTTCGTCCAGGCTTAAGCTATAATCGAGTTCCAGTGTTAACCTTCTTGAACTCTGAAACTCAACTCCCTCGTAAGGGGAAACTCTTCCCATGCTTATTTGGTACCTTTCCAACTTTTTGGAGAAAAAGCCTTTGGGTTAAATCTTATCATCCTTAATACGTATTTCTAAGGTGGTCAGCTGGGATAATGCATCAACTTCTCAAGGCTAGCATTACTTCTTTCACCATTGACTTCTTCAACCTCCCATTGAATTCTAGAGTAGTCTTCCATATACAAGTCTTCCGATTGTGATAAACTTGATATAACTTTTTGTGCTATGACTTCAAGTGACCAACAACCGGTTAAATCTAACAACTTCAGCTGAGTTAATTGACTTATTTCTTAGGCAATTGCTTAATATGTGAATTACAAAAGCTGAGAATTTTCAGTCCCTTCAGCTCTCCAATAGCAGCTACGTTTTCAAGTTTACAATAATAAACCCCCAAACACAATGTTTGAAGGTTTACTAGGAGATTCAGTGATGATGGCAATTGAAATAACGACATCCCAATCAGATTTATAACTTTGAGGTTTGACATCCTCGTGAAAAAATTCTCATCAATCTGGAAATAAGTATCCCCAGTGCTCATGTAGAAAAATTCAAGTTTCGGAAATTCCAACCTTTAGGAGGCCCAGTGTTAATTTTGGCTCACCAAATCCTAGCTGAATTTGGTGTCAGACTTGGGGACCCGCGCTCTTACCCAAGGAAGATCGTGCTCTTGCGCAACCTGGTAGAGATGTTGAGCTCTTGTGCAACGTGAGTTACGCCGCTGCTCAGTGATAGAGAGAGACGCTTTATCTTCAGGTAACTTTTATTGTTTCAGCTTATTAGTTAAAACTAAACTATAATACTACTTGTTTTGATGTAAGTATATTTTCAAAGGTTTACAACATAAAAGAATATAATGGCCATGATTTTGTATATGGTCTATTATAATGATTTTCAGAACATAAAAGCTGGTGTGTTGACGTCAGATGGTTACTCTGTCAAAGAAATTGACATTGGCTTTGATGTATGACATTTGTACAACATGGCAATCTGAAAAAGATCTGTTTGGTATGCACTTTAATTGCTCAAATGGTATCTCAAACTTACAAATTTCGATGTGTTTGAGACAAAGTTGGATTTTAAAAATCCTGTATTTGTTGTTTCTAATTCTTTCTTCTGGAGATTCTATTAGTTTCTCTCTGAATTTCCTTTTAGTTCATTGACTTTGATATTTCATTTTTCAGGGTTCCCCAGATTTAAAAGCTGCAAGAGAGGTAGCAGATTATCTTGGAACCCGTCACCATGAGTTTCACTTTACTGTTCAGGTAATCTTCTGTTTTATTGGAAAGTACTGGAAGTAGGATCTATAATATGTGCCCTTAGTACTGAAAAAGTACGTCTACTCTTTTTGCTGCCATATCAGGAAGGACTAGATGCTCTTGAGGAAGTCATTTACCATATTGAAACATATGATGTGACCACTATTAGAGCTAGCACTCCAATGTTTCTTATGTCTCGGAAAATCAAATCTTTAGGAGTGAAAATAGTTATATCTGGAGAAGGTTCAGATGAAATCTTTGGAGGTTACCTATATTTCCATAAGGCACCAAACAAAGAAGAACCAAGAAACATGTCGAAAGGTATTCTATCCGCATGAGGCTTTATTCACTAGTTGGCCTGATTTTCTTATATTTCATTGTTCTGATAGCAGCTTTCATGATTCAACAGATTAAGGCTCTTCACCTTTATGACTGCTTGAGAGCAAATAAATCAACTTCTGCGTGGGGTGTTGAAGCTCGTGTTCCCTTCTTAGATAAAGAGTTCATCAATGTAGCAATGAGTATAGATCCGGAATGGAAAATGGTATAGAACTTATTCACCTCCAGTATTACATTATATTCTTGAATTTTGTATTGTACAGAAATTCATGTTTATGATTGTAATTGAAGGCAACTGTGGAATTTTTATTTTTCAGTTAATCGTAGTGAATCAACTAGATGGGATTTTATTTTCTGTTAATGATAACCAACCATCTGCTGATCACAGGTCAAGCCTGATCTACTTTGGGTGAGAAATTTGAAGTTATGTTTCTAAGTATTATATCCATAACTTTAACAAATCATTTTGATTCCACTGTCAGTATTCATTTTGTAATTCTTGCAATTTTTATTTTGTAGATGACATGCACCAACTTCATCCTACAATTTTAAGGTATAATCATCTCTTTCTACAATTTTATACCTTGAATTTTTTTTTTTGTTTAATTTCATAGGGACTAGATATATATCTGCATGCATTTTTGTAGTTTTAGTTTGATTAGAACTGAAGCTGATTGTGGTTATTATAGTTTGACAAGAACTACAATTGCTTACATATTTTGTTATTTTAGTTTCACTAGATCTAAAACTGTAGGAACTTTTTATTTCATTGCACTGCTTTATCTTTTTCATTCTTGGACAGAATTCTGTATGAATTTCCATATGCTTAATTATTTATGTTTATTGTGCAATCATAATTATTATGTGGTTGATGCCGAATGTTGAGTGGATTCTGTTGTGTGAATGAATGTTTGATTTTGTGCAAGTCAGATTGATTTTGTGCAATCATAATGAATGAATGATTGACAGTGTAATGCAAAATGTCTAAAGCTTTCCTCTTGTTGTTATTATTATTATTATTTTTTTAAATTGTTCTACTGCATGGAAAAAGATGGGTATTGTTAAATGTCACTTTTGTTATGCAGAATCAAGACTCCTGTTGCTCTGATCCTGTAGCTGAGGTGCCAAGTTAATCGTACAGATGATTGTTAATAAGTACTGTAATAAATGAAGTTATCAATATAAAAATTACATATATTTTCTATGCTAGTTACCGCTGTGTTTGTATCTTCTTCGTGATCTTCACTGCAAGCTGGATTACTTCACTTCTCCAAGCAAACAATCATCTCCCAGATGCTGGAGTGCTGCTGGTTTTACCAGCATGACAGTGGAAGAATTCTTGAAAGAAGTTAAGCCAATTTTTCCAAGTTTTAAGAGGCAATTCTAGTGTGCAGTTTGTATCCTAAAAGAAGGTATGACCAACATTTAGTTTGGTTGGACATAAACTGAGGGCAGTACTTCTATACTCTTATAATTGTAAAACAAACATATTGTAGGTGGTGGAACTTGTCAAGATCATTGGAAAGTGGAACCTGCTACTGCTGGGAATCCCGACATATGCAACTTTGTGTTTTCAAAATCTTCAGTGTCCACATTGGTCATTAAAGAAATACTTAGTTGTTTCAGTAAGGTGAAGTCTTGACTCTCACCCTTGCTTCTTGAGGACCCTCACACCAGCCATAAAACTCATATGTTACCAATTATGTGCAATCATGATTTATTATTTCACCTTAACTTTTTTCTTCCTTTGAATTTTTTATTTTAATTTTTGAAAACAGATGTTAAATCTTTCTGACATCCAAGTGGACAAATCAGTTCTCTCAAATCTGCTCCAATCACTACAGCCAGGCAAAATATTGGATTCAGTAATTTCAGGCATACAACCCATCCTTTTACCTGGGACATTTGAGTACTTTTATTGCGGTGCTTTTTCATTTCTAGAAGATGTCCTGAATATAGGTATATTATTTCCTCTATTTCCTGATATTTTTGTTGCTTCAAATTGTTCATGGTATTACATTTGCAATAACATCTACTTCCTGTAGCATGTTCTTTCTCCTTTATGGTGGCCTCAGAATCTCTCCTTACTCCTCCTCTGTAACATCCTTTAGACAGACTCTTTACTCCTGTCTATCCTCCAACCATCTTACCCAAAACATCACAAGAATTAACACAACCAGACCTTACTTTTATTTTTTGGGGATAGTTCATTCTTCCTAAGAAATCAACATCCTTCACCACCAAAACCTTCAAAAAAGAAGCCTCTTTCTAATAAAAAACCTCAACCAGATCCACCAGCCCAACTTACCATAACTCCTAATCCAATCACCACATATCTCCAAAACCTTACCATAGAACCTCAAAATTCAGAACAATCTTCTTCTACAGAAGATGCATCTCACCATGAAAAGTCAGAAAATTCTAAAGAATTTGAGAATTCTGATTCTGATCTTGAAGTTCTTCCCATCATGATGCAAACTGGAGATGGTGATCCTCAATCTTCTTATACACATGCTACTATGCAAGATCCTTCTGATGAGGATGAATCTATTGAGGATACCATTCATACCAATGAGCCACCTCATTGACCTTCTCATCATGAGACTCCTTTGTTTACTTTTCATGATTGCAGTATTGAGCAGCTGAGAAAGAGAATTCATAAAATGACATCTTGGTGCAACACAGAGATGTGACATTTTGGATCCACAGTTAAAGGTGTTATTCTTGATTTCGTAGCAAGAATGACAGGTTCTTTTCGAGAATGGTGGTTAAAACTCAAAGATTACTGCCATACACAGATCGTGGGCTCTCTAGATATTAATCAGTTCATGTTCCACATCTATTCAAAATTTCTGGGTAGTCCTACTCATGTCGAAGATAAAGCAAGAGAAGAATTTTTCGAGCTAAAATGTTGTTCCTTCAAGCCTAAGCATATTCAACGTCATTTCAAGAAAGTCCGTGAAAGATTCTATCTCATTGAAGGATTAGATGATTCTAGTCTCAAGCAGGCTTATTTCAATCAACTTCCAGATCCTCTTAGATCAGAAACTCTGAGATTTATTGCCTCTAGAGGCATGACCCTTTCTCAAGTATCTTGGGAAACTTATTCCAATTTGTGCTTCAACAACTTCAGAAGCTTTGCAATAGCTCCAAATTTCTTACTGAATACAGCAATCTTCAAAAGAAACTTGGAAAAGTTTGACAAAGACCAGATCTCAAAATTGAATGCAAAGGGGAAAAGACTTGTCTTTGTCCGCCAAAGAAGAAAAAGTACTTCAAAAAGTTTCAATAGCAATCTTCTTGGTCTAAGAAAGCAAGAAGATTCTTTCGGCGAAAGAAAACAAAGAAGAAATCAAACAGATGCTATATCTGTAATCAAAAAGGACATTTTGCAAAACAATGTCCTCAGACAAAAAAGAAAGACAAGGTCTTTCATACCATCTCTCAAATTACAAGAATCTCTTATACAGACGACGACCTTGAATCAATTTTCTCAGAACAAGAAGCAGAAGATGAAGACACTCTTTTATGATCAGTCAGCCAGATGATTCTCCAAAATAAGAGTTCTATGATTCTTATGAAGCTCAACCAATTGCCATATAGCCAACTTGTGAAATCTCAAGCTTCATCGTTCCTATTGTGCCAGTCATAATAAGAATATCCAAGTTTGACAAGCCAATCAATTTGCTCGCCTTAATTGACACTGGAGCTGTAGCCTCAATTCTCAATCCAACTGTTCTTCCTTCAGAATATTAGCTTTCTCATCGGCAATACTTTCGTGCTGCAAACAATGAGGTTTTCACTATAGAACTCATCATCCAAAAGGTACATCTTGAAATTTTTCCAGGATTATCTTTTGCTCATAAATTTCTAGGTTCAACCTTGCCAAATAAAGACCTTGTTATAGGTTTTGATCTTTTGGCCCAGTTTTTCACAAAAAGAGCCCTCATTAAATCAGATAGGCCTAGGTGCAAAAACTATTTTCATCTATGGGTTAAATTAGATCTGTCCTATTATCATGAAATGTTCAAACCCTCTTTGGAAAAACTAGAATTCTTCATTTCTCTTCCTTTCAAAAAGAATGAAGATGTTAGCTTTACAAAAGCTAGCCATAGAGGAATGAGTCCTGAACAAAAGAATAGTCAAGACAAATCTCTTCAGATTATTCCAATAATTCACATGGTGCGTCCTACTACTCCTCAACAAATCAAGTGGAATTCCTTCCTCCTGAAGTTCCAGTTTTGATGGCAAACCAATGTCTCGAATAGTCTCATCATCAACAGACGATGGAGTATCAGGCTAAGATCCTCACTAAACATGGTCCATTCCCTCTTGGGAGTGTAGAAATTCATCCAGATTTTTCATACATGAAAATTTATCAAGTCAGAAATGTTGAGAAAGATTTCAATTCAAAAGTCTTATGGTTCCTTTGGTATCTCATGCGGCAATTTTCAATTAGAATTGAGTTCAATCTCAATTACATGCTGAACAAAATGGCTCACACAAGCCTTCTGCATGGTCACAAAACCCTCAACACTCCTTTGAGATGTTTCCACATTTTTCTTGAATGGTTTCATCCTCTTCATGGTGAAAAAATCAATTTGAGTATCAAAGACAGAAAAGTTTCAATCTTCGAGGCCAAAGAGCATCACATCACGTGATCTATATCTTCAAAAGAACAAGCATTACCACTAACAAAAATTTGCAGTTATTTTCTCATGTGCAGGAATATAGCTTGACTCCATATAACCTTGCACAGCAATGTGAATCCTATCCACAGGAATTCACAGAATTTCAAAGAAGAATTTCAGAAATTAATTCAAGGATCCCTCCTCAGGTTTGGCCATCCATTGAAGATGATGCACCTTGGGAACAATATTCTTCAGAATACTCCTATCAGCTCAGACAATATAAAAAGGTGTATTATTCTAAGCACAAACACGTGAAAAAAAAGGAGAAAGTTCTCGATCTTAGCAAATCCAAGAAGATCATAGTCAATCATATCCACCATACTTTCAAGATTCGTAAGATCTATACAGCCTGGATGACTCTTATCTCCAGAACCTTTTGGAAAAAGAGTATTCGCCAGCTCAAACAAAAGACAAAGAAGATGACATCCCACAATTTGACATGTTGACATGGTGGAACCCAGATAGTGATGATGACTTGGATAAATATCCAAGAATTTCAAACATCACCACTTCTCCAAAGTGATAAGGATGATCTTTTAAAGCCAAAGACTAGGTGACATTTGTAAAATAACTTTATATGAAGTAGCTTTTAGCTTTTGTCCTATTAGGTATGCTTTTACCTTTGTCCTATATGTAAAGGATAAGTATCTCATCTTGAGAAAATTGATACTTATCATCTAGGGAAAAGTGTCCATAGAAAGAGTATCCATGCCTCCAAAGAGATAAGAATCTTATCTCTTTTATCTTGTAAAAGTTGTGCCCAATGAAAGTGTGTACAAGTGTCCTGTAAGCTTGAGAGGTACCCAGCCCTCTCCTATTATAAATAAACGCTCCAGCTTCTCCTTTTCAAGAGAGAGAGAGAGAAGGAAGAGAAGGGAAGAGACAGAGAGCTTACTCCAAAACACTTCTCATATTATTTCTCATATTACCATCTTCTATCATAATACTATCTTAAAACACTTGTGTTATTCTCCCTTCACAGCTTGCTTTACCTCATTTTTTTTTTGTAACCGAGGTGTCTGGCCCAGCTTATGCGCACCACGACTAATCCTCGGAGGAGACTAGCGCAACCACAACCCACTGTCACGGTCTCCCACTTACCTCATTGCTATCAGGATAATCCTGTTTTGAAGTTGATCCCAAAGCCATAAGAGTTCCCTCGTTGATGCGCTAGAGTGCTAGGAGGGTTGAGAGAGCGCTTTTGTTGGAAAATACCTTGGTTCGGGGATCTCATTCTTATACGACCAATAATAGCAAAACTTCCTCCGAACGACGTTAAGCCAAAAACCAAAGGGTAGGATGTGACCCATTTTTTTGTTATGTTCGTTTGTATCAAAATCAAGAAATGGAAGAGTCAGTAATTCATTTTTTATTTGCTCAATCAACTTGCTCAAAACCAATTAGATTATTTTTAATATATATATAACGTTAGGTGCTAGGAATATTTTCGATGAAATAATACTTACGGGGAACTTTTATACTAAAGTCCTGTAAATTTGCTTTAGAGGTTTCATTCCCCAACTAATTTAACTAAACGGTTTGTATCATAGGCCTCTTATCTTATTCGACTCGGCCATTCTTAAGTGTACAACAAATTAGATCTACAAGATACAACAACAAAATTTTGAATATGAAATAAAAAGTAGGATTTAGAATCAACAAAGGCCAAATAACGGTGCTTGCATTCAATGTGCATTGGTTGGCGTATGGTATGGTGGGTCGTATATTCAGAATAATTGAAATATTTTTTAACCAAAATTAAAATTAAGTATTCTAAAGGATATAACATGAATTTAAAATCTTTATATCATTTACTACATCATTATAATGTTTATTTAATAAACATTAATTAAATACATATAATTTGATATATAAAATTTGAGATAGGATTTATGATAAATATCGATATTCATTCTTATGTTATATTGGTAGTCCTTGGTAAATGATTCATTTATTAGGATAATAATATTACTTTTATAAAATATATGAAATTATTAGAAAACAATGTTAATCCTTTTAAATAGAATTTTACAATTAAAAAAATTAATTAATAATTAAGTGAACGCCAGTGACGGAATAATGCAAAGACTTTTGAGTCTATTAAGTCCATAAGATGCATAATTTAATTTAGAGCACCATGCTGTAGATCCGTCTGGCGAGAAGGGTTCAGAATCAACACAAAAAACAAAGGATTGTATGGTGGTCACTGAAGCAGCACGGGTTAGTTGGACTCAACTGCTCCGACACCGGTGGCCCTCGAGATAGTGGATCATAAGTGCAATCACATTAAAAAATAATATCTTTCTTTTCATAGAATAATAGAATATTAAAAATAAATAAAAAAGAATTATTTTACATCTTCAAAATTATTCTGAAACGCATTTACTTTATGCAAGGGCAGACCGGATTTGATTTTGGGGGGTGAGTGGCATAAAATTAAAATTGATTAGGGAGATTGAAAGAAAAACAATTAAATGGAGACTAAACTGATAAAAACATGAATATGGGGGACTATATGGAGGGTTACGAATTTTTATATGAAATTTAATTCTACGGAACAGACTTAGCATATGAATGTGGTGTATATAATGCAACTGATGTCTGTTCTCAGTGCCACAATATTTTCCTTTCAACTAATTGCTTTCTCAAAACCATGGAGAAAACAGTAGACTCCCAAAACACTTCGCCTGTAAAGGAAGAAGAGCTAAGAAATGAGATTGAAGAACTAGTGTTGAGCCTTCCCAAAGTGAAAGTCTGGGGCAGTTATTATTACTACAAATACCAAAATTTTTGGTGTCCATCTATAGCCATTGAAGCACTGGTTCTGTTTCAGAGGCATTTCCGTCCCCAAGAGAATGACATAATTCTAGTCACCTTGCCAAAATCAGGCACTACTTGGTTAAAAGCCCTCACATTTAGTATTGTCAACCGTTCTCGCTATACATTAGACAGCAGCCCCTTGCTCTCTACCTTTGCTCATCAGCTTGTACCTTTCCTTGAGTATGACCTTTATAAGAAAAATCAAGCTCTTCCAAGTCTTGAAGACCTTCCTACCCCAAGACTTTTTGCAACGCATTGCCCATATGCTTCACTTCCAAACTCCATCATGAATTCTAATTGTCGCATTGTTTACTTGTGCAGGAACCCCTTTGACCAATTCATCTCTGCATGGCTTTTCGTGCACAAAATACGAGTGGACACTACCGCTTCGGATCAGCAGGTGCGTTCACTAGATGAAGCTTTTGAAATGACTTGTAATGGAGTTCAAGGATATGGCCCCTTTTGGGAACATTTGTTGGGGTATTGGAAGGCCAGTAAAGAAGAACCGAACAAGATACTTTTCTTGAAATATGAAGATTTGAAAGAGGACATCCAATTTTATATTAAAAGATTAGCTGATTTCTTAGGATGTCCTTTCTCTAAGGAAGAAGAGAAGCAAGGAGTGATAGAAGAAATATCAAAGTTGTGCAGCTTCGATAACATGAGGAGTTTAGAGGCAAACAAGAATGGCACGTACATTGCTAACACTGAAAATAGTGATTACTTTCGGAAAGGCAATGTGGGAGATTGGAGAAATTATTTCACCCCTTCAATGACCGAACGCTTCCAAAAATTAGTGGAAGACAAGTTTAGCGGATCTGGTTTGACCTTCAGAAGCTCACATGCTTGAAGCCCATTATAAGAATTTTTAAGTGAAATAATCAACGCTATATATACATACATCTATGTATTCGTTAAGTTAATTGGTTCCTTAGCTGCTTTCAAGTTTGATAAGAGTATTTGTGATTATTACCATGTTTAATATGACTATTTGCGTTGCATTTGAATATCAACTTGTTGCTGATTGGCCTACTCTGGATTGCGTACGTGATGGAGCCAAAATAAAAAGACTCTATAATAGCAACTTTTTAAAAACAGGTACACGTCTTTTAACTCATTCCAGGGCTTGCATTCTAACAACATGGAAAAAAAAAAAAGGTACAACCATTACATTTTTAATACTTTCTCCTATTTATCGATCTATTTATTTATTGTTTATCAAGATACGCAGTTAAGAGTTTTTTTTTTATATTTATTATAAATATTTGTTCAATATACAATAGTTTCAAATTTTTTTTAAAAAAGAAAAAATTAAAATGTTTTTTTTAAAAGGTTCTCAAGTAAAATTTAACAGTGTTATCTAAAATAGCATATAACTGAGAAGAGATGCTAACATAAATTTTTTGTTAAAATACCATAAATTTTTGTATGATCTATTAGAATATAATTAAGAATAAAATAGGGAACTTATTAAATTTTTATAGAATTTGAATTTTTAAATTGGAAGGAATGCTAATGGGAGTTAATAACTAAATTAAAAGTTTTTATTTTTTTGAGAATTAGTTTATTATTTTTATTTGAGTTCGGATGGTACTTTTCTTTTCTAAATTAATGACGATTTATATATATATATATATGTATGTATATATATAAAATACAAATAATTTCAATAGTGCAGATAGTTGATATGATGAGCAATGGTCGACAGAGAAATCCATTCATCACTATCCATTTATATATGATAACGTGGCAAAATCCAAAAAGCAAAAGTTGATAGATTTGGTGCCTAATAATTCTTAATAAAACAAATTAATTAATAAGCTTTCCCGTAATGCTTCTTTCATGATCAAAGATTAATTTTAAAAAACTAATGTATTTACTCACATGGTATCGACTATGGCAAAAGTTGACAGATTAGGTGTCTAATAATTCTTAAAAACACAAATTAATTAATACTCTTCTCCCGCATTAATATTAAAAAATTAATGTATGTCCTCGTGGCATCCACTACAGCTAGCTGTACCTTTGCAAAAAGCCAAAATTTAAAAGTAAGGTTTCATAATGGGGATCAGGGGCCGACTATGCAATTATGCAATGCTTTATCAACACTTTTGTCGATACCTTCTGATCATATGGTAAACGATGCTTACCCACCACAATTTAAGCTGTTTTGGAAACTCGTGAAGCACATGCAAGTCTCCTTCATAAAAAACACACCTATTTAATTAATTGTTAACAATATGCCCATGTGACAGTTGGATTCATGCTAGAATAACATAATCTGAACATATATATAATTGCAATTTTTGGTCATATACATTAACGAATAGATTTCTAAAAGGTGTAACTATTTATGAATAGTTATTAATTTAAATATAAACAATTACGAGATATAAAGTTAAACACAAGATTAATAGATTCAAAATATCACCTAAGTAAAAAACAAAATAGAGAAAAATAGAGATGTAAGAGAAGACACGTAAGACTTATATGGTTCAACAATATGCCTACGTCCACGAGGCCAACTAAGAAATATACTCTTCACTAGAACAAGAAACACTTAGAAGATTTTGAAAAATCCTCACAATCTCTCAACTAGAAGCTCTCGTATACCCTTCAATTGAGCTTTGTGTGTTATGTATATGTTATATCAAAACGTTACTAGATATCAACTATTTATACTAATATATTCCCCAAACTAGTAGGATTACTAATTTTAATAATATTAGACAACATAGCCCAAAATAGGATAGCTTCCCTAAATAAATAGGAAATTAGGTGTACAATCCTAAATAAGATAAATCCTAAATAGGAATCTATTAATTATCTAATCCTAATAAGAAAAGGATTCACATTTCAACATTCTCCCACTTGACGACTTGTTTCTCTTCTATAGCGAAAATATTCTAAAGTTGTCGCCCATTTCCTTGTTACCAATGATCAAGTAGCATCAAGCCCAAGAGAAGTCTTGCATCGAATGAACTTCTCCCTTGTGATAGGCTTAGTTATCATATCTGCGATGTTGTCGTCAATGTGAACCTTCCAGACCGAGATTTGATCATCTTCCAAAGCTTCATGTACAAAGCGATACTCAGTCTCAATGTGCTTTGTCCTTGAGTGAAATACCAGGTTTTTAGCCAAATATATCACACTCTGACTGTCACAATAAATCATAATCACCTTTTGTCATACTTGAAAATCATTAAGTAATCTCTTTAACCAAATGGCTTCTTTATACAGTTCCGAGCTGCTATATACTTAGCTTTTGTAGAAGACAATGAAACCTCGGATTGTAACTTAGACATCCAACCAATAGCTCCTTCTGCCATAGAGAATACATAACCAGTGATAGACTTTTTTCTATCTCGATCTCCTACAAAATCTGAGTCCACAAACCCAAATAACTGCAAATTTTGACTGCTATAACATAATGTAGCCTTCGAAGTACCCTTCAAGTAACAAAGAATTCACTTCACTATAGCCCAATGATCTCTACCTAGATTAGCCATGTATTTACTCACAACTCCCATTGCATGTGCAATGTCGGGTCTAGTACACGTCATAGCAAACATAAGGCTCCTTCCTGAAGATAAATATGGTACTCCAGACATATCTGCCTCCTTTGCTTTAGTACTGGGTGACTGATCTAAAGACAATTTATAACCAATAGAAATTGGAGTACTAACTGGTTCAACATCTTGCATATTAAAGCAGCGTAAGATCTTTTCAACATAATTTTTCTGCGTTATCCAAACTTTCTTGTTCTTTTTGTCTCTTAATATCACCATCCCAAGAATTTGACTAGCAGGTCCTAAATCTTTCATGTCAAACTCCTAAGCCAAATAAGCTTTCAAGTTTGCAATACCATTTGTACTGGTGCCAGCAACTAACATATCATCCACATATAATAACAAGATCATGAAGTCACCATTACCTTGACTATAGAAGTAGGCACAATGATCGGCTTCAAATCTTTGAAATCCTAAGCTAAAAATGAAAGAATCAAATCACTTATACCAACACTTTGGCGTCTGTTTTAAACCATATAGCAATTTGGTCAACTTACAAACCAAATTATTTTTGTTTTGTTCAACAAAGCCTTCAGGTTGAGTCATAAAAGCGACATCTCGGTTAATAATAACCTTGCAGGTAATAAGGACCCACAATGTACCCTTTTGTTCTATCTGCATAGCCAAGGAAAACACACTATCTAGACCTCGGATCCAGCTTAGTCCTATACTCTTTAAGAATTCAAAAAAAAAAAAAAAAGCATCACAACCAAAAGGAGTGAATAATTGACAGGTTTCTTCGACCGTATCTCTTCAAGAATCTTGTAATCTAATGCAATACTAGGAGAACGATTTACTAAGTAACACGTAGTGTGTACTGCCTCTGCCCAAAAACATTGTTCTATTTCAACATAACTCAACATCCTCCTAGCACGATCCATGAGCGTACTTTGGCTACTTCATTTTGTTATGGAGTTTCTGGAACTATCAGATGTCTCACTATGCCATGTTTATTACAAAACTCCTTAAAATCTGATAAGATATTCTCAGACACTTAATCTTTTTCTCCTTTTGATTTTCCACCAAAGCCTTAAACTTTGTAAAACAATCAACAGCTTCATTCTTCCTTTTAAGCGTATACACCCAAACTTTTCTAGAGAAGTAATCAATGAATGAGATAAAATACTTTGCATCTCTAATAGATGCAATAGGAGTTCCCAAATATGAGAATGTATCAAGTCTAATGCTTCTTTATTTCTAGCAGTGGATGAAGGGAAACTTGTTCTATGATGCTTTCCATAAACACAATCTTCACAAAAATTTAAATCAACAGGTTTTAATCCAGGCAATAAATTTTTTATCAAGGAGTATATAGTCCTTGCTTGCTCATATGCCCTAAACATCTATGTCAAATTGACATCGAATTTGACATAACGTTAGCAATTACAGCTTCGCTAACTATAATTTCTCCCATCCAACGGTACAAACCATCTATTAGTTCTCTTTTTGCAACTACTAGAACTCTTTTAACTATCTTCATTCTATTATTTTCTCCAAAAAATTTGAAACCATCTTGATCAAACTTTTCCAATAATAAAAGACTCTTTCGAAGATCCAGTACATGTCGTATACCAGAAATAGTATGTGTAGAACCATCATACATTTTTTATTCGAACATCTCCAACTCTAACTATTTTACATGTGTTATTATCACCCATGTAATCCCCACACTCAATCGATAAGGATGAAACCAATCTCGATGTGGTGTCATATGTTTACTACATCTTCCTCCTGAACAACCGAAAATACATCTCCCTCTTCATATGAATCTTTATCTTCAATAATGTTTACTTGGGAATTCTTTGATTCTGACGCATGTAGATTAGGGTTGGAATCTTCTTTCCTTTTAAATCTACAATCTTTTCTCATATGGCCCGGTCTTTCGTAATTCCAACACTTTACCCTTTTCTTGCCCCTTAACTTGGATTTAGATTTATAGCCACCAGTCTTTTCAGTAGGTCTACCTTGTGCCAACATTGCATCATTTGAAAAACCACCATTTGATTTTCTTCATGCCTCTTCAGTCAACAATAAAGATTCCACAGACTTGAAAGTGAGAGATGTATTTTTTTTTATGTTCATCACTAAGGTATTCCACGAATCAAGCAAAGAGCAAAGTAGTAGAGTAGCTCTTTCCTTTTCATCGATGTTTGTATCGATAACTGCTAATTTACTAATCAAATTATTAAACTCATTCAAGTGTTGTTGCAAAAAAGGACCCTTCCTCCATTTTAAGGTTATAAAGCTTCTTCCTTATAGAGATCATACTCGACGTGAATTTTTCCTCATAGATGGACTGTAGTTTGTCCCATAAACCTTTAGCTATAGTGATGTAGGATAAATTAAGAATAAATTAGGGATTTTAATTTTGATATTAGGGATTTTAATAAATTAGGGATTTTGATTTCCTAAATTGGGAGTAATCCTAATTGGAGTTATTTTCCTAATTAATAGTTTACTATTTTATTTAGGATTTAATTTTGGTATTTTCTAGTTAAAATAGGATTATGATTCTATTTCCTAATGGGATTTTATTTCCTAGTAGAACTAGACTTTAAGGTCCTATAAATAGGAACCTTTAGTTATGTTATTTTTCAGATTTGGTTGTTATTGTTTTTTGATCTTTTAGTAAAAAGATTGTCTTCTCCCTCAATTTCACTCTATTTCTCCCTTAATTTATTCTATTGTTTCTCCTCTTTCCTCTCTTTACATCTCCCTCCTTTTCTGTTAATTTGAGGAACCTCGTTCCTCATCAATTGGTATCAGAGCGTGGTTTTGATCTCCTCTTATACTATTTATTCTTTAATTTTGTGTTCAACCTACAAACCCTAAACCTTCCACCACCATTAACTTACTTTACCCCTAATCTCATCTTCTATCACCCTTTTTTTTTTAAAAAAAGAGTTACTGTTCATCAATGTTACTGTTCACGAGAGTTACTCTTCACCAGAGCTACTATTCACCGCAGATACTGTTCACGGGAGCCACTGTTCACCACGACCACCATCATACTCTTCTTGTCGATATCTACAATGTGTCCTTCAGTATAAACTTCAATACTCTCAATGATACAAGCCTCATAAAATAGGATAAACAATAGGATTGATGCTCTGGAGAGTAGAATGGATGCCATGGAAGATAAAATTACAGAAATATTAACAACTGTAAAAGCCTTACAAGCTTCCTTTCTTAAAATACAAGGCCCTAATTTGGAGTCATCCACCAAACATAGGAATCAAGAGATCTTGGGTGCAACTCCTAAGAACCATGAGGATGAGTATGATGATTCTAGTGGAGATGATGAAGCAAGCGAGATTGATTTTGTAGATGGGCATGAATCTAGAGGTGATATTGAAAGCAAGGGCAAGATGAATTTTAATGATGTTTTGAAACCTACATGTGAATAATCTCATGAAATCATTTAAGAAATTGATTTCATAGGTTGTGATTCATATTTGAGTTCTTCTACTTTTATTATTGGGTCAACGGTCAAGTCTTCCATGGGGATTAATTATTGTTTCTCTACCAATATTGAAGGTCGTTGAAGCATCAATAATTTTTCTATTATGTGTGCTTCCAATATTGGATCGTCATGAAGCGAAGATTTGGATTGACGACTTTCCAATGATCGTGCAAGATAAGACGTGGCATTTCCTCGTGTATTGGCAACTTCCTCCTTGACACTAAGTCGAGTTCTTTCAAGCGGAGGAGAATTGATGTAGGACAAATTAAGAATAAATTAGGGATTTTAATTTTGATTTTAGGGATTTTAATAAATTAGGGATTTTGACTATTATTAGAGATTTTGACTTCCTAAATTGGGAGTAATCCTAATTGGAGTTATTTTTCTAATTAATAGTTTATTATTTTATTTAGGATTTAATTTTGGTATTTTCTAGTTAAACTAGGATTATGATTCTATTTCCTAATGGGATTTTATTTCCTAGTAGAACTAGACTTTAATGTCCTATAAATAGGAACATTTAGTTGTGTTATTTTTCAGATTTGGTTGTTATTATTTTTTGATCTTTTATTAAAAAGATTGTCTTCTCCCTCAATTTCACTCTATTTCTCCCTAAATTTCTTCTATTGTTTCTCCCCTTTTCTCTTTCTACATCTCCCTCCCTTTCTATTAATTTGAGGAACCTCGTTCCTCATCATATAGTTTCTCCAGATATATTAAACAAAACAATCTCATCAAGTGCAAGATGAAGATCTAATATGGCCAATTCGTCTTTCTCTGGAAAAACTATATCAGTCATCTTTTTTGGTTTTGCCTCATTTCCATTTAAAGCTATTGCACATCTATCCTTAATGAGAGTCGCTCGCATTTCCAACTTCCATACTGCATAATTGGAACCGTTAAACCTTAGCACCTTAAATTTGGTGGAATTAGATGACATATTTAACTTGAACCCAAAACATCAATCTAGTGTTTTGACAACAACCTTGACTTTTGCAAATTTTTATTGTAGCAATGTATAGTACCCACCAAGTAAGCTTTTAGGAAAGATTGGAGGGGTCACAAATGGTTCCACTTAAAATCCAACCTCTTTAGACACTCTAGTTTTTTTGACAAAGCTTACCTAGATTGTAATTATTCACACCACGAATCCAAATTTGCAACAAAAGCCAAAATCAAGCTTTGATACTAATTGTTGCGGAATATCACGTCCAACACAAGATCAATAGACCCAAAATATCATCCAAGAAAAGAACAAAGTAGAGAAAAATAGAGATGCAAGAGAAGACATAAGATTTACGTAGTTTGGTAATATGCCTACGTCACGAGGTCAACCAAGAAATATACCCTTCACTAGGAAACAAAAAAAACACTTACAAGATTTTGGAGAATCTTCACAACCTCTCAACTAGAAGCCTTCATACATCCTTCAATAGAGCTTTGTGTGTTATATCATATGTTATATCAAAGCACTACTAGAGATCACCTATTTATATTTCTGTAGTCCCTAAACTTGTGGGATAATTAATCATAATAATCCAAATTCTAATCCTAGAAAAAATTAGGATAGCTTTCTTAAATAAATAGGAAATAAGGTGTACAATCTTCAGTAAGATAAATTATAATCCTAAAGGAACAAGGATTCACAATTAACTAATATTATAAATAAGAATCTATTAATTAATCTAATCATAATAGGAAAAGGATTCCTATTTCAACATAAATGATATCTTTTGTAAGATATATATTCACTACATACAATGTTTCAACTTTGTGCTAATACAATACATTTTAGCATGTGGATGTTGAACTAATATGACGAATGATGTAACTTCCTTGTTGATTTGTTGAAATTGATGGAGTAAATTAATGAAACTATAAACCAACCAATAAGCAAAGTTGTTGAAATATAAAATTTAAAAGGCATAAAAAATTTTCACTTGGTTCAACAAATTGACCAACATCCATGGAACAAGTCCAAAATTGAAACATCTTTGAAGTAAAAATTTACATACTTCAAATCTTTAATACATAAAGTCGGATTAAAAATGTTGAGAGAGAGGGACAAACAAATTTAGGAGAAATATTAGATGTATATTCCATTGTAAATAGGTGTACATATATATAGTACAATAAGAAAACTAAAATAAGAAAGAGAATCAAATATGTATCTAATGAGAACATAATCCTAAATTTTCCTAAATTTCTATATAGAGATTTAACACTCTCCTTCAAGTTGGAGTACAGATATTCTCGATGTCCAACTTGGAACACAGATGAAGAAAAACTCCTTTATGAACTGCCTTGATAAAAAGATCTCCAATTTGGTCTTCAGACTTAACATAAGGAGTGACAATCTCTCCACTCATTACAGCCTCACGAACAAAGTGACAATCCACTTCAATATGTTTAGTTCATTCATGAAAAACTGGATTGCTAGCAATATATGTTGCAGCCATATTATCACAAAACATTTTTTATAGCTTTTTGAAATCAATTCCAATCTCAGTTAAGAAATTCTTGACCCACATAATCTCACATGTTGTATGTGCCATAACAAGATACTCTGCCTCTACGCTGGATCTCGCTACTACATTCTGCTTCTTGCTTCTCCAAGTCACTAGATTGCCTCCCAAGAAGGTACAATATCCATTCGTAGACTTCCTATCAGTTTTGAAACCAGCCCAATCAGCATTAGAATAGCCAACAATTTCCAACTCTTTACCTTTCTTATAAAGAATTCCTTTACCAATAGACTATTTGAGATATCGTAGAATTCTACACACAGCCTCCTAATGGATCTTTTTCGAATTTCGCATATACTGACTAACTGCTCCCACTGCAAATGTAATATCAGGTCTAATGATAGTAAGATAAATCAACTTTCTCATAAGACTTCTATATCTTTTCTTATCTTCAAAATCTAGACTGCTGTCACCATCCAATGTTACACTACTATCCATAGGGGTCTCAACTGGCTTAGACCCTAACATACCCGTCTTATCAAGTAAGTCTTGCACGTACTTTCTTTGAGATAAAATGATACCTTTTCTACTCCTCAAAACTTCAATACCAAGAAAGTATCTAAATTGCCCCAAGTCTTTTGTTTGAAAATGTGCCGTTAGTTATCTTTTCACTTCTTCTATGTCATTAGAATCACTCCCAGTCACAATGATATCGTTCACATAAACCACAAGTATAAAAATACCTGATCTTGTATGTTTAACAAGCATTGAGCGATCAGATTGACAAAGGGAGAAGTTGATCGAAGCCAAAACTCCACTCAATTTTTCAAACCAGGCTCTAGGTGACTGTTTTAAAACATAAATAGCCTTCTTTAACTTACAAACAGAGTTGGTTAACTTCCCCTGAGCAACAAACCTAGGTGATTGCTCCATATAAAACTCCTCGTGTAAATCACCATACAAGAATGCATTTTTGATATCTAGCTGGAAGAGGGGCCAGCCAAAGAACACCGCTTGGAAAATAAGAATGCGGACTGAATTGAGCCTAGCAACGAGAGAAAACGTCTCAACATAATCAACACCATAAGTTTGAGTGTATCCTTTAGCAGCAAGACTGTCTTTTAAGCGTTCAATAGTACCATCAGGATGATATTTGATAACAAAGACCCAACGACAGCCAACCACGTCATTACCTTTTGGTAATATTTGTAACCGCCATGTCCCACGATCACAGAGAGTTGACATCTCATCTTCTATAGCTTTCCTCCAGCTAGGATGAGTCAAAGCTTCTTGATAATTTTTATGAATAGAAACCACAGACAAACACAAAGCAAAAGAGTGAACAGACAATGATAAGGCATCAAGGGAGACAAAATGAGAAATAGGATGCCTCTAAAAATTTTTAGTACCTTTG
The DNA here is from genome assembly GCA_013180625.2 of Boswellia sacra. Classification (NCBI taxonomy): domain Eukaryota; kingdom Viridiplantae; phylum Streptophyta; class Magnoliopsida; order Sapindales; family Burseraceae; genus Boswellia; species Boswellia sacra. The sequence continues at coordinate 182,252 of SNVD02006216.1, forward strand.
CAAAGAGCAATAGAAAAAACAATATCAGAATATTCATTTGTAGGAGGAGTCGGATCTTAAGTAGAGGCAACTCTTGAATGAAGGGCATATCAGTGAGTGGTAAATCATCTTGTTTAGCACTGGATTGATGTGACTTTCGTCGAGAATAAACTAAGAGTGGTAGAGTAGATAGAACTGACACCAGTATTGGAGGATCAACTAGACCAGTATCAAGGCTAGACCCACTAGATGAAAAATATGATGGACTCAAAAAAGGTGACATCTACACTTACAAAAGTTTTTCCCGAGCAAGGGTCAAGACATTTGTAACATTTCTGAGTTTTAGAATATCCACAAAAAATACATTTGATGGACCAAGGGGACAGTTTATTAGAAACCCTATGAAGATGGACAAAACAAACACAATCAAAAATACAAGGAGGAAGAGAAAAAACCAGTTGATTAGGGAATAAGAAGAAGTACGGAGACTGAAATTGAAGAACAGAAGAAGAAGCCTGATTAATGAGATAACATGCGGTAAGTAATGCTTCCCTCCAATATTTTGATGGGACTTTCATATGAAATAATAGAGTTCGAGCCACATCTAACAAATGTTTATTTTTTCGCTCAGCAACCCCATTCTGCTAAGGAGTGTAAGCACATGATGTTTGATGTAGAATCCCATGAGTGTGACAAAAGGTAGATAATGAAGAAAAGGTATATTTTAAAGCATTATCAGAACGTAAAACTTTAATAGAAATACAAAACTGAGTCTTTATTTCATTGTAAAACATTTGAAACATATTAGGGACCTCAGATCGATCATTTAACAGATACAACCAAGTAACTTTAGAATGATAATCCACGAAGGATACAAAATATTTAAACCCATGACTGTTAGTTATCGACAAGGATCTCATACATCTGAGTGAACCAAATCAAACGGTTGATCACTAATTTTATTGACTCGACTACGAAACGAAAAACGAGAATGTTTACCTAACTGACAAGACTCACATTCAATTTGAGTTGGACTAGAAAAACCCATATGTTGAAGCAATTTACTAGAAGGGTGATTTAAACGATAATGCCATTGTTCTGAAGAGACAAAAGAAGTGAGAGTTGTAGGAGAGGACGAAAGTGCTTCAAACAAGTGATAGACGCCATTCTTTTCATGTCCACCACTAATCATCTTCCTCGTACCAAGAGCCTGAAAAATACAATAGGATGGACAAAAGGTGACTGAGCAATTTAAATTCTTAGTTAACTGACTAACGGATAAAAGATTAACAGGAAATTTAGGAACATATAACACCGAAGACAAATACAAACTAGATGTACGAATAGTTCCATACCCTTGTATTTGGGTTTTGAACTATCAACAAGAACAACTGATGACTGTTTGTTAGAAGGGATAAAGGAATTAAAGAAAGAATCATTACCAGTCATGTGAGAAGAAGCTTCAGAGTCTATAATCCAATGATGTGGGTTTGAAGAAGAAAATAAAACAGTGGGCTTACCTGTTTAGACTAAGGAAATTGAAGGCTCACTAGCTGATTGATTTTCATATTTATGATCAGACTGCGTAGAAGGTGGAGCATAAGAGTTAGACGAAATACCAAAGGAAAGATGCTCCTCAGAGCTTTGATTTGCCTATTTAGGTTTTCCAAATTTATCCCAACACTTTTCTCAGGGATGATTAAGCTGACCACAATGGGAACAAGGAACTCTTTCACCTCGTCCTCTAACATGCCCTCTACTATGACCAGAAAAAGATCCTCTACCTCGACTACCAGACGCAACTAAGGCAAAAGCTTCCTGATTATGTTGAGAGGTGTGTAACTGTTGGAATCGAGCATATGTCATTTTAAGACTCGAGAGATCTTTCTCAATGAATATACTATTCTTAGCACTTTCATAGACAGGATTTAAGCTAGGCAGGAACTTGACAACAAATAATTCTTCGTGTTGTTTTCGTAATGTCTCAACATCAGTAATAACATGATGATAAGAGTTAAGCTCACCCATTAATCCTTCGATTACTTCTAAATATTCACTTAACGTTCTATCACTTTACTGACAAGAAAATAAAGTAGAGTAAACATAAAAAATATGAGAGATATTTTGAGATTTGCCAAACCTGTCTTGAAGTGAAGTCCACAACTCTTTATTAGTATCAACCCACATCACAATTGCTGCAAGTAATAGGTCCATACTGTTTCACAACCATGTAATAATCAAATTGTCTTCTTGAATCCACATACTTTTTTGAATCAGATGATGGGGAATCTTATATAAGATAATTATGTTTCCCTTGACCAATCAAATATTTGGTTACTGCTTCTGCCTATAACTTGTAATTTGAGTCATTCAATTTTACAGCTGTGATAGAACCACTAACTCCAAGAGGATTAGAGAACGGTTGAGAGCCCCAAACACAATTTATCTTCCAAACGGAGCCACCACACGAAAAAAATTTCAAGAAAAAATTTGAAAATATCAAATAACACCACACGATTGGCTATGAATACTCATGTTGTGGTCATTAAAACCATAGTTAGAATATGAAACAACAATTTTCGATCAAATTCAGGCGAGACAGAAGTTTTTCGACGATCAAAAAATTTTTCAAAACAAAAAATTTTTCAAAAATTTTTTCGACGACCGAAAAATTTTTTCGGCAGACTTTTTTTTTAACACCGATAGAAGGGTTTTGTTCACCAACTACCAGCGACCTTAATAGAGTGGTTTTCGGCCATTTTCAAACATTACAATAGATTTTCCATCGATCGAAAAATTTTTTCGGTGGACTTTTCCGGCGAAGGCAGAGGGCTCTTGCTCGCCGACGACTGACGATCTCAGAAGAGTGGGTGGTGACTGTCACCGCTAAACGGAGGTGTGCAATCTCCCTTTAGACCGAAAACGATTAAGGTTTGTAATTTTTTTTTTTTAATAAAAGAAGAGAATGGAAGGAGGATCTTGATTCTGCTCTGATACCATGTTGAGAGAGAGGGAGAAACAAATTTAGGAGAAATATTATATGTATATTCTATTGTAAAGAGGTGTATATATATATAGTATAATAAGAAAACTAAAATAAGAAAGAGAATCAAATATGTATCTAATGAGAACATAATTCTAAATTTTCCTAAATTTCTATATAGAGATTTAACAAAAAATATGCATACTTTAATATATAAAGTAGACTTTGTATTTGCCGCCTTGTGTTTTAAACAATTCTAATGACATATATTTCAGTGGCCTATAAATTTTCAATTGATCCTAAGCTAATACAATACAATTGGATCTTATGAACTTAAGGAAAGAATATCATAATTTAATTCACAAGAGTAATAAGAAAGCATCCCACAACTCTCTTGAAACAATTATCTATTCAAGAATTAAAAAATCTATCTTCTCTTTTGTAAGCACTGAAGTCTATCATATTTCTTCAAGTTCAATGAAAGGATCAATCCTCCAAAGTCAAGAATCCAATTTTTGTAAAAAGATAAGTTGGAAATTAAAAAAAAAAAAAGACACTGAAAATTGAAAGAATTGATAATCTTGCAAATTTATTTACTAAAATATCGTGGAGATCAACTTTGAAAGATTGGTATAAAACATTGACATATGACAAATTAGCAAACAACCAAATTAACGTATAATGTTGTTCTTGTGTCATGATAAGGCGGAAAATTTTGATATATATGTATTATACTTTTTCTTCACTTGATTTTACTACCAAGAGTTTTAACAGGCAGTTGAAGCATATCCATTGCCACTGAGGATTCATGATACAAATCTTTTCTTTGTTAAAGTTTTCTCCTATAGATTTTTCTATAGCAAAGTTAAAAATTAAGATTCTCACCTAATCTAACCTTTGTAGGATGATGTGATGTGTGATAATTTTTAAATTCAATGATTAACATTTATTTTATTAACTTTAACATCCAAAATGATGACGCTTCACTTGCGAAAAAGAAGTCTCCTTGTGTTTTGTAGAGTGCAGATTCTTACTCTTCCTTCTTCAAGATTTCACTTCTCAAATTTCACAAACTCTTATCATTCTAAAAATCCAAACAAGCATCATGAACAAAAAATTATTAACCACACAACTCCATCAATGTGTCTTTGTGTTGTGTAGATTCTGTAGCTATTGTTGTTCCCTTTTTTTTTTTTTTCCTTTCTCCTCACTAGTCATATATCTATAACGCTGAAAAAATATCTATCATATCTAGTTTATTCTTACTTTTGTTAGAGAACCGCTACCCTTTCAAAGCAAAAAGTTAAAATAAATTAAAAATTCAAAAACACTTCCATATCTTAGCCTCACGTCAAAGGTTTTCAACTTTGGAGAAACAAATCTAATTCAATCACCAATTAGAGAAGAAGAACATCAATAGATGATCCCGCCAATCTTATGCAGATTTGTGTCACTATATCATCTGTTGTCGAGTGGTGAAGAATAATAATGAGATATTTTTATTTGTTTGTTAGGAAGTGAAACCACTTAAATTATGTTTTATGTTAATAAAACTATGTCAATTAGTTGTTAAAAATGATATAAATAAATCCTTAAGATTAGATCAACACCATATCCTGATCCCAAGGTTAAATGTTAATTATTTTTAAAGTGGTGAAAAATCTACATAAGAGTATTGTAACACTCGTAGATTTTTACCCCTTACCTCATAAATTTGTCAAAAGCATGCTAGACCACATCTTGAGATCTAAGTCATACACTTGGATTGATTTCATGGCATTATCTTGGAGATTTGTTGCATTAACTATATAAATAGCACAACTATTCTTTGTAATATGATATGCCTTTGAAGTTGAACATAAGAATACTTTATACTTCTCTTATCCTTTTTGGCCAAAGAGATCTTTCCATCCCCACCTCCCCATTTAACTTAGCTTTTATATTTTTAGCTATTTCATCTTACGTTCACATGTTATTTTACATTCCGCTAACAATTTTCTATTAACCCGATCCTTACTCAATTTATAATAACTATCTTAATATTAAAGGCTTAAATATCTCAGTTAACACCTATAAGCTTAAGCCTTCAAAAAATTAGTAAACTTAACATGGTATCACAAAACCTAACAATTACAAATTTAAACAATCAAATTTATAAACTCCATCGTATTAATTAAAACAAATAAAATAAAATTATTGTTTGACCCACTTGTAAGATCCATGGAGGCATGTAAGGCTTGATCTATGTCGTAAATGCAAGTGAGGCCCCTTACACATGGAAGGGGCACAATAGAGGCTTAAATATTTTCGTTAAACTCATGCCCATAAACTTAAGTTTTTAGGAAAGTGGTAAACTTAACAATAAAAAGAGGAAAAATAAAAAAATAAAACTGAGAGAGTTAGAGAGTGGAAAATGACAAGCGAGAAATTAAAGAGGAGAGTTTCTCATTTGGCCTCAGGCATGTCTCACAAAGAGGATTAATGCTACTTATAAAGCATTTGCTACAAAATAGCTCCATAATAAAGCCATAAATCAACCCAAGTATATAAATTAGATTAACCCAAGTATATAAGTTAGATTTGATATATGGTATAACATACTTATGAAATTGATAAATGTATAGAGTAAATCAATCACTCTTACAACAAAATAAGTTTTTGAATGCGATGTCAAAAGCAAGTTGAGGTCTTTTTAATATCTAATTATTTTAAAACATGAATTTGAGTTATTCAAATTTCAAAATATACAAAATAATATAAACCAAAACCTATTTGACAATCATTTCCTAAATTTATTTATTTAGTTTTATACTAATTTATTGAAACATTCTTTAAAAATAAAATTGTCTTCAAATAAATAGTTGCAATCCAAAACCAACTCTAATAAATATAGTGAATTCCAAGCTTTTCCAAGGTTTCTAACTAACATGGGATATAATTCAATCTCAATAACTATCCTATGAACTAAACACAACCAAAGGAATTGAGAACCTTAGAGGTGGCTAAATAAATAAAAGAAAACAGATTGGCCTATAAACCTTTGGCCAAACTTAACACCATTAAGTAAAACGATAATCAAATAAGAATTTCTAATATATATACAAGGATTGAAATATTTTTACTTAAAAATTTGATAAAAACTTCCTATCTGTCATTCCATTCAGTCTAAAGGTTGATATTTAAATTTAAAAGAAAACGATCAATAATGTTATTCAGCCACCCTATACAACTTGGAATTAACGAAGATTGCAACAAATAGTTGTTACACTTGAAAAAACAACTTTAGTAAGACGTTCAAATCTTCATATCGATAGATAAAGACTAGCCCTTCAAGTATCTACCATGCAATGATTAGGTTTTAGCCAAATCATTAGCAAGCAGAGAAAAGAAGGAATAGCAAAATGTTCCAGTAACAATAAACATAACATCTTTAGAAGAGGCAAAAGTTTAAGTCAAAATAGGCTGTGCTACTTATTTATGCCTTCTTTGTTTGCATAAAGCAAAATGAAAAACTAAAATCATCCTCTGCTAATGAATCAATGCTAAGAGAAGAGAAAAATCACAATTTTAAAGCTATTAACTATACACACACACACACACACACACATTTGAGGATCTTTTGGTGGATATTAAAAACAAGCTAAGAATCCTACCTGATGGTCTGTAAGAAGCCAATAACATACCACTCCCGGTACCAAAGCTATTTTCAAAATCTAAAACTGCACTAAATCGAGAAACAGCTGGACTATTTGTAGCTCTTGAATCTCAGACTCAAGGATCTTTAGGATCATATCCAATTGTACATTAACTATCGAGTATGAATGGCTGAAAAGCTCAAATTGTCAAAAACAAGCATAATAAAGGTTTTATGCAGCAATTGTTGACAATAAGAAATAGAGCAAAAAAGAACCGTTACCTTTTTTTTTCTTTTTTTAATTTCTTTGTTCAAACTTACAAACTTAACATTTTCAAGCATTGCTGAGCACAAATTTTCCATGGAGGTATTAACTTAACTCCAGCTTAATTCTTGTGGACTAATAAGAAATTTAAATATGTGGATGCCTTAATGCCTTTCTTGCACTGGTGCTTATCCAACCTTTGGGGGCACCTACGATTTTAGATACATTAGATGCATCTAATATCATTCTTGCTGAAAAAAATAAAAACAAAAAATAAAATAATTGCACCAACACTTCCAAGGTAATCATAATAAACTTGAAGGTCAACTCTTTCAGCTAAATACAAAAAGAATTCTTTTTACACCCAGCTAACCCTTTTACAAAAAGAAAAGAAACTTGTTTCCCTTTATATCAACATTGTTTCTTTCTTCCAATCCATACTTTGCAAGATCCTTTATATTTCTTTTCATGAGTCTTAAAAAAGTTCAAATGAGCCAACAATATCTACCATCAAAATCCACTAAAAAGAAAAATAAAAGTTCATATATATATAAAGCTTTAACAAATATATTTCAGTTTATTCTATTAAATAAAATTAAAATTTAACTAATAAACTAATTAACAAGTAAATTAAGAAGGCATAAATCTTTCATTAAAGTAACAAAGCTTCAACAGAATGGGAAATATATATCTAATAAAAGCAGAAGGTTTTTCTTACTTGATTCCATTTTCAACAATTGTTTGATCTTCTCGGCATTGTGCTGGACTCCATCTCATGATAGTTCGTTCTTCAACAGCATATTGCTCCAAACATGATGGAAAGCAAGAACCTTGACCATTTTTATTGATGTTCAGAACCAATAATGTCTTTGCAACACTTCCACAAAGTCGAATTGTACAGTGAAAATCAGACCACTCCCTTAATCGCCCATTTTCATCACCATCTCCTGATGATAAAATAAGCACTGCATATTCGGAATGAACAAGAGATGGATGATGGCAATAGGCAACAAAATCCACGCCATATTGGGATCCTGATCTCACCACCCAATTATTGTTTCGAAGATGTGAATAGCCCTTGTAAAATATAGGAAATTTTTCCTTCTTGGATTTCATATACTCCCATAGGGCTTCACCATTCTTTGGACAATTATCTTCACCAACAATCTTGAGGCATTTTAAAGAATGACATAAATAAAAAGCTTCCTCCATGCCCAATTGATACCACTGCTTCTCCTTCTCAGCTGTAATAATAGGTCGACCAAAACATGCACGATTGAGAAGATCAATTTGTTCGTTTTCAGCTGCAAGAAGCACACTGCTTCCTGAAAGTAATGCGTGAACCTCTGATTGAACAAGAGAAGATTTAAGCTCCGAGACGATTTTTGACATGGGGTCAGCAAGAGCTTTGGCTTTCGCGCCCTTTCCTTTCCATCTTGGTGCCATATGATCCTGCAATAAAACAAAAACTTCAAATATTCAGGGCAGGTGTTAAACAAACTCAAGCCTACATGATATGCAACTTAACATCAAGCTGAATTAAGAACTTGAGCATTTCTTCAAACATGTTTGATGCCTATTGTATAACCATTTAAAAATCTATTGCACATGCAAAAAGCTCGCATTAATAGAAAGTAGATAACTATAGATGATTTTTATTCATAGGATTGAAACGTAAAATTTTAAAGTTCTAATGGCATTAAATGACTTTATATTCCAACATCATAAGTGATTAGCTTTTATGAACATCAAGCATAGCTAAGAGTCAGCCTTTATAAAGAATAATGTTATACATACAACATATCTATAAAACTTGATGTGGTACAATATTATTGCATGCAAAAAAAATTAAAATAAATTAAGAAGATTATAATAAATGTCATGAAAATCACACAATATTACCACATCAGTTTATATATATAAGCTATGTGTAGTAATATTTCCTATGCCAATATAATGTTTATTTTCTTAGTAACACTTTATAAAAAATTTCTTTCAAAAAGAAAATTGAGAAAATGTGAACTCTCTGGAAAACCAGTTTAATTCTTTTAGGATCTCCTCGGTTGTAATGTTAGCCTGTAAATGAGATTTTCTCTAGCCTCTCTAACAATTAAGAATATAGTCATGAGAGTCCTAATTATATCTCATAAATCAGTTAGGTAAACTGAACACTTAATTGTTCCAAAACTGAAACAACTATTTTTCTATAAAAATGATAAAGAATTCCATTGGAAAAGGTATCATATAAACAAAAGGAGGAGGACCAAGAAAAGAACCAGTTTCAAGTCCTCCCAAACTTCTATTCTTTGCCTGTAAAGAACTACTAAAATTGCATACCTTCTCAGAGCAACAAAGTCAAAAACTTCAGAAACTAGATATTAAAAGCCTACGCCTAAGATGCTAATAGAACATTATAACACATAAACTTACCAGGTACAAATTCTACGATACAATCTGATGTCAAATTATCTACCAAAATATTGTTCCAAACAATTCATTAAACTGGCTGCTATGCTATACACTGTTTCGATTAAGCTCAGTACCTGAATTTTCAACTGCCAACTAAAAGTTCTCGGCAAAATCTTAAGATCTTATGCTGCCAGAAACTACTTCAGAAAGTCAAAGAGAAGCTCCATCAGAGAACTGATGTTATATAGTTTAACTTCACCGATTCTGTGCAAGAAAAACTAAATCACATAAGCAAACACAAAAAGAACTAACCAGATGATAAAATGACATTAAGCAAAAATACCCAGAAGCCAAATTTGATCAAGATCAATTTAATATGAAATCATATGACTATGAAAGCCATCAACACAATTAATCACAGAACTAAATTCGAGGTTAAGCTTCTTATATTGCTCATCAAAGTTCACTCAACTCTCTCTCAAACATTTTATCAAACAATTAATGCACTATAATAAGAGAAACCTATTTAGGCACCCCAACAGCTCAACCTCAATAGCACTGTACTAGGTAAAATTACAAAAAGTTGGCTAGAACTAATTTAGAGCGCAGAAACTATAATGTTAAAAAATGAATCACAAAGAAGTGAAAAAAACTTCAAACAAAGCTGACACTAAAAGAAAATTTTTTGACTTGAACGCAACTTCTAAAAGGCTCTCCTCTCCTCCTGTGCGCACCACCTTCGCACTTCCCAGAAAGTAAGCATTTCTTCGCTCTCCTCCTGTGCGCGCCAGCTTTTCTACACATCAGAATTTAATTTGATGCTTCATCAAAGTTTTTCTGTTGCACATATTTTTTAGGAAGATCATTTGATGTATGCAAGTCCGAAAGGAGATAAGTCTATTAGGAAATTGTTGTTGTTTAATGGGCTTGGGCTGGATGGGCCGTTTAATTTTTCTTGAAATTCTGAAAGAATTATTATTCAAGCCTCAAACCCCGTTAAATCTCTCTTTTAACCCTATCTCTTTTTTATTTTCAATTAAAAAAATATCTTGAATTAAAATTACCAAAAAAATATATTCATAATTATACACATTATTTATTGGGCTGATAAAATTTTCTTTCAACATTTATTCCCATTTCTTTATGAAAATTACACCAATTATGTTTTCGTAAATTTATTGAAAATGATTAAATATTAAAACTGCTTTCCTTAAATTTATCGCATCTTTTTTCATTTTTATTCTAGTTTTTATATGTTAAAAACTTTATCAAAATAAATTTATATTTTTGTTGGCAGCTTGCTGCTTTTAATTTATGGAGAACAAAATAAGACTTCTGCTTTGTAATTGCAATAAAGGGGAAATTGGTAAACTAATTGCAAGAAAAAAAATCAATATATAAGGAGGAAACTTCTCTGTACCTATACTTATAAAAATGAGAGAGATAAGAGCAATCATCCTTTATTTTTAAGTATAATGTAGGCAGTGACAAAGCCAGCAATTTGCATCAGTGGGGGCAAGTTGGGAGAATAGAAAAACTATTAATAAAAAACATAAAAGTTGATTTATAGTATATATATTAATGTATGTACACTCATATATACATGTTAGTATATTTTCTTATATTAAAAAATTATATAATTAAGAGAGCAAAAGCCAAAAAAAAATTATACCCTTCAAAAAGTACTTAAAATAGTCATAATAGTTTCATATTTATTTATAATGTTTAATTGATATAGGTGAAAATACTTTAAAGAAATACTTGATATTTAGTTTCTTGTTTAGAAAATATGTTTGAATTATAAGTATTTTGAAAAAATTTATAAAAAAAGAATTTGATAGATTGTTGGTTTATTGTAACTTGAATGGTTAACATATTGATACTTATAAAGTTATAATCAATATTGGACCTTATGTATTAAAAATATTTCATTATTTTAATTGACCACATATCAAGAATGTAAATTTAAGTTATTTTTATTTCCAGAAGGATTAATTAGGGGCTTGTTGTGTTAAAATTCAAGTTATATGGGAACTTATGGAATTTTCAAATTTCAGTGGGGGCAATTGCCCCCACTGGTATGTTGGTGGCTGCGCCACTGAACTTAGGAACAATAATGCACCCGACATGCGTTCAATTATACAGAATCTTTTTACACAACATTCCTTAATTATATCATATTTTTTCCCACTTATCTCTACATAATCACAAAAACAGAAAAATCCATACAGTGGTAGTTACAATCCCTAGGTGCCAATCAATTGGTTGGAAAAATAACACATGGTAAATTATAGAGATTTCTAGGCTTTGGTGAAAGTGCCGTTGCCCCCAACTTTTGAAATAGTAGCAAATAACCCCAATTTCAGGTTGACGTTTGAGAATATGTTGTTTGAAACAAATTCTTTAATGTAAACACATTTTACCGCTATATGATTTATCCAAAAATAACAAGGTAAAATGCAAAACCTGTTAATAATTAAATACATAAAAATTAGAATCTTGATTTTCTAAAAAAAAATTCAATCTCTCAAATCTCCTTCCTTTTCACACTAAAAACATTTATTTACAAGCACAAAATTCTCATCTTTTTCTCTTGTAATTTTCTCAAGAGGTATTGGATAATATGCATAAAATTTTTTACACAAACATCAATTTATAGCTAAACTTACATTCCGTTGTGTCTTGACTTTACGTCAATACAAAAAAGGTGATTTTACCCTTTACAAAGAAAACAAATTACAAAAATGTCCCTTATATATGAAAAATATAAAATACCCTTAATTGTTCTGAGACTTCTATCTGAGTTGTGGAGAGCTAGCCCGTATCATCTCGAAATCTCGGATAGATTAGGAAGAGCCATATTACATATATATGATGACGACTCCCATAAGGAAACAGATCGAAGCTTCTAGATGAGATGTGGCAGTGGGAGTAAACAACAAATATGAGAGATGGTAACACTGGATGGACTGGAATAATGCTTATGGAACTGAATTACTGAAATAATGGTCTATATATTACTATCTGGACACTGTTCTGGAGAAATACAGAAACAACTATGATTGTCCGTTTGATCTGACACTCAAGGATAGTGAATTGAAAATAATTCGTAAACTAATGATGTGAATAACATAGTTGGGACACAGTTAATCATGCAAAAGATAAAAATACAGAATGGCTACGACTGATGATAATAAACTATATGATGATTTTATGCAGATTCTACATGGGAATGACTGTATTTGGACTGTACTTGATGAAAATCATGCTTGACAGGTGTTTTTGGATAGTGGTTTGGCTATAAAAGACATAAACAAGGTTGTGCCTAATTTTAATGGTTAAGAAATGTGTTTAAGAAGTGTGTTTGGGTATGTAAGGGAATAAGCATGGTTGATGAATAACAATGAGGATGTATTTGAGGCTTTTGACATGTATTTCTTGATGATCTTATGATAATGTATGAAGGTCCTTATATAGCTAATGTATTGGACTTGTAGTTGATGTCAACTAGGAAAGGGGTAAGATAATAAAAGATAATTTTATAATTATCTTTAATTATCTTAATAAAACTACGAGATAAATATTAGGATAAAGTTTAGGGATATTTATCTAGGATAAATAATAAAATAAAATATAAGAATAATTCTAGAATAAATCTAGGAGACTTTTACCATATTTCCCTCACCCTTACCCTCAAGTATAATTTACCAAAATACCCTAAGTTGGCATTGGCTTTAACACATTGGGCTAAGTGGGCCTCATATTGTTTGTGCCAACCAATCCGTACCCCACCAAAAAGCTCTATGGGTGGCTTGGATCCACTTGATCTGAGTATACAGATTAGATATAGTTTCATATTCAGATTCAGAGTTCAGATTCAAGATTTAGGCCCATGGGGATAGCTTCAGTCGAGCCCATGGGGCTTGATTAAGCCCAATATTGATTGTGCTAGCGTTAACTTTGTTTATGGGCTTATACTGATTGTATTGGATGTTATAGCCATGGACTTAGTACTAGTTGTATAGATTCAAAGTTCATATTCAAATTGGGCCAATAAGGCTTGAGGAAAATCGAGCTTCAACACATTCTAAACAATACAGCTTTGTTATAAAACCTAAAAAACCAATATCAAACACTAAATCAACAGTCACAATACTCAATTACAAATCCAATTCAAATACTCCATTGCGACAACAAAAAAAAGCCACCTCTAGCACCACGCCAGTGCAAATCCAAATCAGATACCTAGATCAAGAAATTGCAGAAGGTCTAAGAAAACCCACCAAAAAGCAACCCCTAAACACCTACTGGCTAAACGAAGCAAAGGAACCCATAAAATCTACAAACAAACAAGCCCCGTTACCAAGATTCAAGAAGGCAAAGTGTAAGCAAAAACGAATTAACCCAAAAGAAGTTTTGAGACTATGTTGAACGGTGCATGTGTTGGCTTAAGATTAGGTGTCAAGATAATTTAAATATTTTTATTTTTTGAAATTATAGTGATATTTTTAATATTTTAGTATGTAAAAGTACCAAATTACCCTCGTCCTGTTTGTTGATTCTAACAGCTTCTGAAATTATGGGTCATTAGGTATCGAAGGGGCTAAGATAAGCACTTAAATCTAGCCCAAGAAAAAGGAAACCAAAACCTAATAAGCCCAAAACATAACCAGGCCCATGAGATTGGATAAGGTGAGGTGGCATAAAGGATAAGATTTGGGATTAGATTTCAAAGGAATATAATTAGAGCTTAAGATTTTGATTCGGTGACATTGCATGAGATATAAATAAAGAATAAGAAATGATAGATTTGGGGTTTTTTTTTTTTTTTTTGGGGGAGGGGGGGGGGGGGGGGGGGGGGGGGGGTGTGGGTGGGTGTTGGGGTTGTTAGGGTTGCGGGGGGCAAGGGAGCGTGTTCTCTTTGAACAGTAATGGAAAAAAATAAAAAAGAAACTGATAGAGAGAGAGAGAGTTCTTAATTAAACTAGCCTAAATAGCCATTTCTAATCTTCTACCTCATATTCTCCCTTTCTTTTCTTTATCATATGGGGTTGATTTAGTCCACACATGGCTAGATTCGATCTGGGAATAGTGAGAGAGTTTTTAGAAAGAGCTCTTATAGGGAGTTTGACATTTTTAGAGAGAGAAAGCTCTTATTCTGATTGTGATATGGCCCTTACTAGCCTTGCTTGAGCCTTTCATGGAGGTATTGAGATGAGAGGAACTTTTCCACATAGACCTCTCATTTTAGCTTTGATATGGCTTCTGCCAATCCACCTACACTCTTACCAGCCTCACTTGAGGCTTTCATAAAGGTATTGAGATGAAAATCTTGTCCTAAAGAGAGAAGGACATTTTTAGAGAGAGAAAGATATCATCCTGGCTCTCATATGGCCCTTGCCAATCCACCTACGCTATTATTATGGTGTTCTAGTATATGTCACACATGATAAACGTGAGCAAGACATGGGTTTTGTTTCAAAGACATTCTCATTGGTAAACCCACAGAATAGTAAAAGGAGGTCATATCTTGACTCATTCAGAGAGTAAACTTAAGCAGAAAGGGGTTACAACCTCTTCTCATGGGTCCAATATTGTTTATACTTTCATATTATTTCATTATCTACTTATTATCTCTATTGTTACTATATAGAAATTGTCTCCTCCATGTTTCTTATATCTAACTTAGGCATCAGAGTGCCTTTGTAAATACATCCCTCCTCCTGCTCAGAGAAAGAGGCCATTGAAGTGGATTATGTGAGAAGAACCATTTTGCTAGCACCCCGACTAGCCCAACCATAAGGGGGCAGGCCTAACTAACCCATTTATAAAGGTATAACATTAAGCTTGTTCAGCTACTATTTCAAAAATTAGGGGCAAAGTTTACTTTGATCAAAATCTAAGGGTCTCTAGGAATTACCCAAGTAATGCACCCAACATGCATACATAAAAGTATATCTATCTCTTTTTCCACTTATATTTGCATGATGACAAATCCAGTTCACATAATTTCTTATTCAATAAAGATCCATTACTTTCTCCCGACATATTTTTTTGAACACGCAAACCCAATTTTCGTCTTGCTTTACTGAAACCCAAACCCACCTTATCATTAATTTGTTCAAATGATCATTGTTCTTGAGCAGAAAATATTCAGCTTCAATATGCAAACTTTGCTGAAAGCACGAGGGTTCATATTGGGATTTGATCACTACGGAGCCCTACCCCAAGCCTTACAAAGTTTCTTTTTATTTTAAATAATACTATACCTACAACCCCCTTACAACCAATTTTTTTCACGACCTGAGTTGAGAAAATCCTACTAAAGATGTAACGTCTTTTATTTATTTTTGTTTTTCCCTCCTCTAGACAATTTTTGTCAACCCAGATTGTAAGGAGAGTTCGTTGTGAGTGGGTTATTAGTGTAGCATTGCTCTTTCATTTTCATTTTCATTTTTTTTTGTTTTTGCAATTTACACCTTAAAGTACCTTCCTTTTTATTCAGGTCAACATAATTGATAATTATTATTTCTTCATTTTGTGAACAAAAAATGTCAAATTTTAGCTCCACCCCTGATAATGCATATAACACCAAAGATCTATTATCTATTGGATGGACAACTGCAATGGAATTGATTTTTTTATTTATTCATATTCTTAAAATTATACTCATTATTAATTCGATCTCTAGTGTTTACTATGCACCTTGTTCAACTATGTCCATAAAGAGTATGCATATAAAAAAAGATAGACAACCAGGATTCAGTAAACGATCAACTTCTATATATTAACAAGTGAAGCTAGGAAATTGGCGCTTATATCTAGAACACTTTACCATGCTAGAAACCTTTCTTCTTCTTTCTTCTTCTTCGTCTTCTTTTTTAATTTTTACGGTTTGAATGTGATACCAAATATTTACTATTAATTTACTATCCTATAGAAAGTGTTTATAAATAATTGAATGTATTTATAAGGTAAATTATAAGGTTATTTATTTTATCACTTAAAACTTAATAGAACTTAAGAGAACTAAACACTTATTAGCACACAATTTTTTTTTTTTACAACTCAATCTTATGTTTGGGCTGAGGAGGCCCAGGCACCTCGAGGCCGAACAATTGGCCCTTAAATGTAAGAAAATCAAACAGTACTTTACTACTAGATCCCGTATTTATGGGTTTACCTACAATGCATACCGAGTATATAACGCACCTAATTCAACAATCTCAGGTCTGCCACTAATCGCTGCAGCCACGTGCACTTCCACAATGATAGTTTCGTGAAATAAGCATTATAGGGGTATTGCAGTACTAATGAGCAATTTGCTAATGATATTGCATTTACAAACTATATTTATCTTTGTAATATGTTTGCAGCTTTGCAGGTTTAAAACACTTGTAGATGATGCGAAAATTATGCATTAAGGAGAAGTATGAAAAATGTAATGGCTGTCCCTTTTTGTTTTTTTTTTAAATGTTGTTAGAATACAAGTCCTAGAATGAGTTAAAAGACGTCTTTCTGTTTTTAAAAAGTTGCTATTATAGTCTTTTTATTTTGGGTCTATCATGTACGTCATCCAATGTATGCCAATAAGCAACAAGTTAACATTCAAATGCAACGCAAATACGCATATTAAACTTGGTAATAATCACAAGTACTCTTTACAAACTTGAAAGCAGTTAAGCAACTAGTTAACTTAACGAATGCAAGGATTTATGTGTACATAGCATTGATTATTTCACTTAAAATTCTTATAATGGGCTTCAAGCAAGTGAGCTTCTGAAGGTCAAACCAGATCCGCCCAAATTCTCTTCCATTAATTTTTGGAAGCGTCCGGTCATTGCAGGGGTGAAATTATTTCTCCAATCTCCCACATTGCCTTTCCGAAGGTAGTCACTTTTTTTAGTGTTAGCAATGTACGTACCAGTCTTGTTTGCCTCTAAACTTCTCATGTTATCGAAGCTGCACAACTTTGATATTTCTTCTATCACTTCTTGCTTCTCTTCTTCCCTAGAGAAAGAACATCCTTAGAAATCAGCTAATCTTTTAATATAAAAGTGGATGTCCTCTTTCAAATCTTCATATTTCAAGAAAAGTATCTTGTTCGGTTCTTCTGTACTGGCCTTCCAATACCCCAACAAATGTTACCAAAAGGGGCCATATCCTTGAACTCCATTACAAGTCATTTCAAAAGCTTCATCTAGTGAACGCACATACTGATCTGAAGCGTTAGTGTCCTCTTGTATTTTGTGCACGAAAAGCCCTGCAGAGATGAATTGGTCAAAAGGGTTTCTGCACCAATAAACAATGCGACAATTAGAATTCATGATGGAGTTTGGAAGTGAAGCATATGGGCAATGCGTTGCAAAAAGTCTTGGCGTAGGAAGGTCTTCAAGACTTGGAAGAGCTTGATTTTCTTATAAAGGTCATACTCAAAGAAAGGTACTAGGTTATGAGCAAGGGGATGTTGTCTAATGTATAACGAGAACGGTTAACAATATTAGATGTGAGGGCTTTTAACCAAGTAGTGCCTGATTTTGGCAAGGTGACTAGAATTATTTCATTCTCTTGGGGACTGAAGTGCCTCTGAAACAAAACCAGGCCTTCAATGGCTATAGATGGACACCAAAAATTTTGGTATTTGTAGTAATAATAACTGCCCCGGACTTTCACTTTGGGAAGGCTCAACACTAGTTCTTCAATCTTATTTCTTAGCTCTTCTTCCTTTACAGGCGAAGTGTTTTGGGAAATTGGGAGTCTACTGTTTTGTCCATCATTTTGAGAATGGAATCAGTTGACGAGAAAATATTGTGGCACTGAGAACAGATGCCGTTGCATATGTATACTGCTTTCTTACTGGTCGTTCTACGGTACAGCTTATTTACCCGTCCAGCTATTGTTTTGACTGTCAGATTTAAGTCTTAGTTTCCAACTGCAATCCGACGGCTGGCTTTAAATGTGGCTATTAATGAAAATTTTACCTACAACCTAATAAACCGGTAATATTCTCCTTTGGTGGTTTTGCATTTTGCATGAAACCCATCCAAGTGTCCAAATGTCCACGAACATGATAAGCCCGAAAGAGAGCACAGAGTAGACAGATGCCTTGGGCTTCACTATAGTCAGAGTCACAAGAGAACAAGGAAAGCAAACAATGGTGCCAAGATTACCATTACCAATAGCTTCATCATCTTCTCTAAGTTTCCCAGCCCACACTAGACCTTTTCTTCATCGTTACTCCTCGTTCAAATATTCCTCTTTTTGCTTTTAGATAATTATACTAAACCAAGAACGGCTGCTTTCTAATGCATAATGAGAACGGTTGACAATGGTATATGTGAGGGCTTTTAACCAAGTGGACTACAACAGGAAATACTATTTACGGCGGGCCAAAACCGTCGTAAAAACACATTTGCGGCGGTTATGCGGCGGTTCTCAACCGCCGTAAAAACAACCGTAGTAAAAGCTTTTACGGGCGGTTTTGACCCACGTAAATAGTCTTTTACGACGGTTTAGTTGTTCGACGCAAAAACAAACGACGAAACAGGATCCGCAATTACCACACCTTTTTACGACGGTTTTGTGTCCGCCGTAAAAAGTCAAATATTTGTGACGGACAAAAAACCTCCGTAAAAAGTCACAAAATCGCCGTAAAAAGTTTTTATACAATTTTTGTACAACTATCGTTGGTTGATGAAAAACCACCGTAAATAGTTAGAAAATTTTTTTTGCATCGACCAAGAAACCGCCGTAAATAGTTAAGTTTCGCTGCTTGTGTAATTCTATATTTATTTACTATTTACAAAATAATTAAACTATCTCAGAAAAATGTATTGGCAATTTTGTAATCATTCATTCAATGAATATAATAAAATCAAATCAAATACAAAAATATCTCATATAATGGTTCAATCATAACCAAGAAAATCAAATATAACGCAATCATCATCCACACTGTTCAATATGTTATTATCAAACAGTTAAACAACATATCAGTTAGATAGCTTAACAACCTTCACATAGTTTAATCATCTGATAAGTAAATTTACACAAAACTTGGTAAACAAAATTATCCATGTTTTGTCTTAGACGTAACCTTCATACTAGCATCCCCATAAACTCCAAAATTATCCTCTTCAAAAGCTCCATTGGACAATAACTCACCCTCTTCTTTTTCAATTTTGGAGGGCCTAATAGATTCTTCATGATATTTATTGACCTTAGCACCATCTTTAAAAACTCCATTAGCTAATAGAGCCGGTTTTGCAAGATCGCCACCCTGAGAAACCAATTACATATTAACATCAGTATGCATAAGTAAATAACCCATTGTTCTCTCAACTGATGACTTCTACATCAAATAGGATTTCATAGTTGTCAAAACTGTAAAATCATACCTCTGATGGAGGGACTTCATCAAAACTAGAGTCAAGTTTCTGGCCCTCACGAATATTATCACTAGGTCTCGAAGGTGTTGCAACACAACCTTTAAGTCAAAAATAATCTCAATATTGTAGTGCAATTGAAGTAGGTAAAAATAAGTAACTACCATATAAAAACTGAAAGAAAATCATAAAAATATTTGAAATACTTCAGTGCCAGTTTTGGCATGAATTTTTCCCCACCAATTGCATTTCCAACTAATCATTTTACATCACAAGCTATATTCTCTCTAGGCACAAAACTAAATTCTCAAGATGTTCTGCTTAGAGCATCGCCATCTTATGTTTTACCTCAATGCACCTTAAATTTAGAGCTGTAACGTAATAGAAGTCAAAGAGAGAATAAGAAAAGTCAAAGTCAATTAACGTAATAGTTGTCATGAAATTTATTGACCTTAGCACCATCCTTGAAAACTCCATTAGCTAATGGAGCAGGTTTTGCAAGATCACCAACCTGAGAAACCAATTACATATTTAACATCAGAACGCAAAAATAAATAACCTATTATCCTTTCAGCTGGTGACTTCTACGTCAAGTAGGATTTCATAGTTGTCAAAACTACAAAATCATACCTCTGATGGAGGGACTTCATCAAAAGTAGAGTCAAGTTTCATCAAAATCATAGGTGTCATGCTCTTAAATGTACAATAATCCACCCCTACAGTTGCTCTTGCATAACTGCCCCGAGCATTGGCATGCTAGCCTTTCTTTGCATTCATCCACGTCTGCAATATGATCAATATAAAATGGCCTATCATTATTTACTCCTGCAATGAGATAATGCTATCTGACAGAAATGGAGAAACTGGTGGAATAATTGCAGTACCTTCACAATGATGGACTTCATCACCCTTAAATCCTTTTGGACACTTGCAACCTTGTAAATGATCCTCCTGAATGATCCGTCATAAAACCATTAATTTTTTTAATTAAAAAAAGTCAGCCAACAAATAGAAGTTACTTACAATGCAAGCAGAATAAGTTTTGCCATCTTGGGTTTTCTTCCAACACCCTCCATTATTAATTTCCCAATGTAAAGCTCCTGAGGCTGTTTAAAGAAACAAGCAACATATTCATGTAAACCAAGCATGTATAAATAGTAAAATTAAAATCACATTTTCTTATTAGTCTAATTATATGAATGTATATTGAAAACCATTAAATGATGTTGAGAGTCATTTGTATAAATCCGAAATTATAAATGCTGTAATGGCCACGGCTGAAATTGTGTTGGGCCCGAGTAATTATTTGAGTTGGAGCAGCCCAACCCATTGGTTTTTTAAATAAAAAAATTGATGATGTTATTATATATTTATTTTACATAAATTATAAATTGACGCAAGGACGAATGAACTAGTCATGTAGGGAGAGATAAGGATACATTTTTTTAATTTTGAAAAGGAAGGGAGACAAGTTCATTAAATGCTGGAATCTTGTCTATTACAAAATAATATTTAACTTGATTTTTTTTATATCAAGCATGAAAAGGCAGAAAGACAATTAAAATTATAATTTGCCTTGAGAGAAGAGAAGTGGTTCACGTGGCTGGTGGAAGGCTTATAATCATTTAGTATATATTTTATTTATTTGCTGGACTTTCACATGAATCACATCTAATCAATTCTTCACTATTCTTACGAATCAAATAATTCTAATTTCTAATTAAAGATCGGATCTTCAATCCTTTTTATGTTTTTCGAAAGAAATGTAGTATGAGTTAATAAAAAAATGGTATTTAAACTAAAATTCCATATTTACAATTAGCATCTTGCAACATTAACCTCTTTCTCTACCTTTATAATTTGTTTCCACTGCTGAAAACAATAATAAAGCCATTATAAATAATAATGACAACAGCAATAATAATAATAACAATACATGTGCAATTATGTTTTTAAAATTCTACTTTGATTCAAATTCTTGTATATAAAGAATTGAAATTTGCTAACGTGGCTTAGATATCTTACGCAATAGGTGACGATATGGTAAAGCAGTTGTGCTTGTTAGAACCATAGTGAATCGGCATCTGCCAGCCTCTCCCGTAATCATCCCTGTTTCCAAACAATTGGTTGGCAAATTCTTGCAATGTGGAACCTCGCCACAGCAAAACTCCAGGCTCTCAATACTACAACATATTACATTAATTAGACTCATGTCAGCATCAATTATTTTTATCCAACCAAAGCATTTAGAGAATGCAGGACAGAACAGCTCCACATTAGTTATCCTAAGCTAGATGTAGATGTAAAGATTAGCCAAGAGAAAAAAAAATTTTTTTTATCTGCTTATCAGTAAGATAGATGGCCAAGTCATAACTAAATTTGTATCCACACACGAAGGTCCTTATGGCACAATCAATATCAAATGGGGGTTACGAAGCACATAAATTGTTACCATTCATGTACGGGTCACCTAGCTGAACAGCACAATAAAACCAATGATCAGAATAAAATACCTTTACCCACTCTGAAACAAGGCCAATGATTCCCATATTTAAGAAAATCATCTTTGACCCCAACTTTGTCGCTACCTTCTTCCGCAAGTAGGATTCATCAGGCCTAAATGCATCCAAATAGGCATTGTACCGTTGAAAAACTGTAAAGAGTGCATTGGATAACTCATCTGATTAGGGTTTTACATCCTACAGAGAATTCAAATCATAAAAAACATAAGAATTTGTGAAGAAGAAAAAGCAAGCGAGCCCACAATCCCATGGATAAACTATAATGCCTCACCAGTATAAACCTATCAATCAAACTATTATAATCGCTTAATCCGAGCACATAGCCATCCCTCTAAAACGATTTCAAAAGAGCAAAAGCTTCATCGAATCTACCTAACCTAAAAAACCCATTAAGCAAAGCATTACAAGCAACAAAATTAGGACTACACCCGCTTTCTTTCATCCTTTTAAAAAACCTATATGCGTCATCAGCCCTGTCGGCTTGACACAAACCCGAAACAAAACAGTATAAATAAATTTATTAGGGGAAATGCCTCTCTCCGTCATTTCATCAAACAGCTTAAGCGCCTCATGAGTTTTGCCACTCTTACACAACCCATCAATCAAAATACAATATGTTACACTACTACGCATGCAACTCAATTTCAACATCTGATTATAAACCGCCAAACCCAACAAAATCACTTTTTGACATGACACAACATACAATATCCTATTATAAGCATGAATATCAGGTTGGCAATCAAAATCCTTGATCTTACCAAAAATCTCCAACGCTTTTTCATAATTCCCACATTTGCATACCTTGAAATGAGAACGTAAAACGCATTGGAGACAACAGAGAAGTCACCAGCCTTCAGCTCCTCAAGCGTTTGCTAATACAAATCAAACCTATTTGGCTTCAAAAGCATGTCAAGAATTAAATTATGAGAATCCCAATAGCGGAAACGCTCCTATTTACATGCCCAGATGAAAAAACGAAAACCTAATTGAGGATTTCACGTTTTTTGAATTACAGAATTGACAAGTTGGGAAGAGAGGAAGGGAACTAGTGGATCCAAGGCAGGTTCAATGGGATTGATAGTGTCAAGGATGGAAAGAACTTCATCGACAATAGAGGATTGGAGAGTTAAATAAGTGGAAGAGGAAGATGTGTGCAAAGAGTGGAATGGTAGTGATAGTCTGAGGTAACACGAGACTGGGCAGAGAAGAAGAGATGGGAGTCTCACGACAGATTTGTGAAGGAGAAAGGGAGGAAGCTCATTTCAATTGAAACAAGTTGATGCAAAATTAAGGCGGTTAGGGTTAAATTGGTTTGGGGATTTTGGGCAATTTAGACTGCGGCTCTAAAACCGTCGTATACACATTTGAAGTTCATCCATTTACGGCGGTTTTTAAAAACCGCCTCAAATGAGCGCAGTATAAGCCTCCCTTTCTTGTAGGGTGGTGCTGTGTCACTATCTTGTGCACGGAAGTGCTTCTGAAACGAACGTGCTTTTAAGGGACCAAGATGGACACCAAAAGTGTTGGTATTTGTAGAGATGAAAATCATCCCATAATTTAACTTTGGGAAGGCTTAATTGTAGTTCTTCAATCTCATTGCTCAGCTCTTCTTCCATTCCAAGGGAAGTGTTTGGGGAGTCTACTGTTTTCTCCATTTTGAGAAAGCGCACAATTACCTAGAGATTGTTGCTATTCGCTGCCCTCTTAATCAAACGCCCAATATATATTGTAAAAAAACCAAAGAAAGAACCTATTACTGTAATACCCATCTAATTTCACCAAAGATTTTGAGGATCTAGTACCATGTTACATTTACTGTAAATAATATAAGGGTTAAGATTTAAATATGAGTAATATTAGTATACAACCAAGTTATTAAACCTCATTCATACAACCAGATGTGACACAAATTTACTAATTAGGTAAAAAAATGAACAATAAGTTAAGTAATTTTTAATAAATAAAATGGGATCCATATATCAAATAATTAATTTTGTGTTGAATCAGGTTATATGGGATAGATTGTATAAGTTGATTATATATATAAAATTGTTCTTTAAATATTGGATTTTCACTAATTTTATCTATATTTTATAATCTAAGATCCAATTGTACTTTATCCTTGTTTAAGATCTATTAATAACAAATTAATTTGCCAATTTAGATTAAAAAAATTTCTAGACGGCAAAACATTATTATTGTAAAATTTAAACGACAATCTTCTCTTCACAAGTTTATCTTTTTTTTTTTTCCTTCTCTTTGACCAAATAATTTTTCTCTATTGTTGCAACTTCTATCCCTCCAACTATTTCCTCTTTAATTTGGATGATTTTCAAGAAAAAAAAAACCTCTAGCAACCTATTTTGTCTCTTATTATGACAAAGGATAGTAACAATGACAAGATTCAATCGAAGTTCAATTTTCTTATTATGCCCTTGTTGGCGGTTGTGTAATAAACTTTGACAATTCACAAAAATCAATATACTACTATCTGTTCTTATATATATAAGAACATTTCTCACATTTTTTATTGCAGATATATGTGGATGTCTCCAGGCAACTACATATATATGTATACAAATAATTATTAACATATTAATTATTTTTTCAAAATAATTCCAAGTTTGCAATAATTTTGGTAGATAATTGGTGTTCTATTACATCTTAAGTGGTATTCAAAATCCAATCATCTAACAGGGACGATAATGCATCTCACATGCTTTCAATTATATCAATCTCCTAGGTCAGGCTACAGTATAACGCCCGCACCGATGCAACCATTTTCAAGTGTGTATAAAATTTATAAATAGAGTATAAAAGTTGTAAACATATGAGTAAAAGTTAAAAAGTTGTAAATGAAAAAAGAAAGTTGTATCAAAGTTGCAACACAAGTTTTATTTACTCGTTTATAACTTTTATATACTATTTATCATTTTTATACATGCTTGAGAATGATTGCATCAGCTCAGCCGTTGCACTCTAGTTTTTCCCCAATCTCATCTTCGGTTTATGGTTTCGTTAATGTACTCCATCAATATCAATCAGATCAACAAGGAAGTTACATCATTT